>WBMZ01001360.1:0-28542 GCA_013400975.1 Atrichornis clamosus
CCCCCCCCCCGCCGCGCCCCGCGCCCCCCGGGAGATGCCCGCCTGCAGCGCTCGCGGCTCTCGGGGGCGGACAGCCCACCGAGGCAAAAAGGCGAATTTCGCCCCTTCCTTCCCCGGCTCGCTGCTTTCCTCTTTTTTTTTTTCTGGTCTGGCTGCAATTTACGGGACTGAAGGGGTTCGTTTAAATGAGTGGAGGAGGTAATCTAGGGACAGAAGAGTGTCCAAATGGGGAAAAAGAGAGAGTTTGGGGGCAGAAAAGTGGTAAAATGGGGGAAAAGAGAGAGTTTGGGGGCAGAAAAGTGGTAAAATGGGGGAAAAGAGAGAGTTTGGGGGCAGAAAAATGTTGCAGTCTAGGGGGAAGAAGATTTCATCCCACCAGGTTGGGTTTGATAACCTGGGGTGTTTGTCACTGCATCTCGTCCTGCAGGAATTGTGCGTGGGGGGGCAGAGGGGGCACAGAGGGGTCTCAGGGAGTCCCCGGTGCTTTGTCACACAAGCCCTGAGAGATGCCCCTCCAAAATAAAGAGTTTTTTACCATAAAAAAAAAAAAGAGCCGTGGGGATATCTCCCTGCTGGGTGGCTGCAGCTCTTTTTACTTCTCTGCTCCGTGCACCAGGGTGCTTGGCAGCCCCCAAAGCCATGGAGAGCAGGGATAGCGGGGTTCCCCTTCCATCTTCTGCTCTCCAGGCCCCGTTTCTGTCAGATCTTGTATATCCTTTTTTTTTTCATTGCTTTGGGTCTGGGATCTGCATTTGGCAGTGCCCACTCTGCTGCCCCGCAGGGGACAGTGGGACTGGGGCTGCATCCCAGGCTGTGTGGAGAGGTTCTGCTGGAATAGGGTGCCCTGGACCCCCCAGGAGGACGCAGGGTGAGGAGGACCACGCTGGGGATGCCCGGCATCATCCCGCTGCAGCAGGAATGAGGCACACGCAGGGAAGGAGGGAGGGCGGGCGGCAGGAAAGCTGATCCTGAAGTTTCCATCATGTGAAATTGAAGCGCATGTGCCTATAATGAAATATTTCCTCCCATTTCATGGCAGCTCAGTAATTCCTGATGGCAGGGAGCCTGGGAAAACAGATCCCCCCTGCTCCCACCCACAGCGCCTGACCGCACGGGCAGGACAAACAAGGGCTTCGTTCTGCTGGGCCGTGGTGGTTCCCCACCTTCCAACATCCTCCAAACACAGCCCCTTGGCCCCCTTCCCCCTCCTCCAGCAAAGGAAAATCCACATTTCCAAGGATATTTCAGTGCAGGGCTGCTCAACCCCACCTCCCTCAGCAGCACCCGTGTCCCCAGGGCTGCCACCCCCGGCAAGAGCCACTGCTTTCATTTACTTTTGAATTATGTGGTTTTTCCAGCTCCTCTAAATTTAATTAAACTTTGACCAAAATTCTAAGCAGGGAAAGAGAATAGAAAAGAGGGGTTTGTGCCAGAACAAGCACAGTAATAATATTAATAATAACAAAAAAGAAACAACAAGCCCTTAAACACTTAGGGGCTGGGTTGTGGGAGTTCAGGCTACTGGGCTGAGTCAGGCAGAGCACTGGGAGTCCTCAGGCCCCTTTGAAATGCTCGTGTCATGGGTTGGATTCAGCCAAGGACACCAGAAAGCTGCTGTAGCATCAGATTTCAGCTGGGAATGGCATTTTCCTAGGAAAGATAACCAAAGCATGGGGAAACTGGCACAGAAATAGGCAGAGATGAGGGTCAGGTTGAAATCCAGCTCGTACCTGGGGGGAAGAGGCTTTGATGGGGAACTGGATCAGTTCATGGTCTCCACTGGGAGAGGGCAGCCATGGAGGAGGAATTCAGTGAGGGAAGGCAAGATTCCAGGAGCAACCACCCTCGAGTCCTGGTTATTTTGCATCCCCATTTGTTATGGCAACACCCCAGGACTGGAAAAAACCCTGTTGTGATGGGTGATGCATCCCTTGTGCGTGGACTCCACGTCCACCCCAGTGAGTTCCTGCTCTGCTGTCCTTCCAGAGGATTTCCACTCATTTTGAGGGAATGCAACCCTGCTCTGCTCTGCCATAGGTGCCTCGCTCAGATGGAGCCAATGGATTGGTTTTGCCATGTGAATTTATATCTTCTAACACTCTATTGTCCACTTTTTAATATAAAAACACTGTTTGGGTGGAGGTTTTACACACAAATTATTGAACTCTAAAAGGAAAAATCCAAATTTTCTCCCTCCTGCTCTCATTCTGTTTCCTACTGGTTTGATAAAGAATCAAAGTGTTTACTCAGGTTTAGGTCCTAAGATGCTGCTAACAGGATGGAGCTAGGATCATATAAATTCCTCAGCCAGATAAGTGTCCTGTGTAATCCCTGACAGGAGCCAGTCCCAGACACTTCCCAGGATGTGATGAGGAAGCTTCGCTGCATCTGCAGATGGAATTACCTGCCCACAAAGAAACCAACCTCCTGGTGCTCATCACTTACTTTAAAAAGGATTTTAAAAGTCCAGAAAGCGAGGTTTTTGTTAATTTTATTAACTATTTCATTAGTTCTACCTTTTTGGACAGGAGGGGTGGATTTAAGAGGGTGGATTTAGGTTGGGTATTAGGAGGAAATTCCTCCCTGTGAGGCTGGTGAGGCCCTGGCACAGGTTGCCCAGAGAAGCTGCTGACACCACATCCCTGGAAGTGTCCAAGGCCAGGCTGGATGGGGTTTGGAGCACCCTGGGATAGTGGAAGGTGTCTCCCTTCGAACATTATTGAAGGAATCTTCCAGATCTTCTCCTGGGTCTCATCCCATTTCCAGGTCCATCCCTCAGAGTTAAATGTTGCTTTTCTTGGAGCATCTTCCCTTTCCCCACACCACCAGCTCAGGGCAGAGCCCTGGCTCAGAATGCCAAGGGGAGGCCAGGCCACCCCGGGGATGGACATCGGTGTCTGCAGGCAGCAGAGGAGCTCTAATAACAAAGGAAAAAGTAATAATGTGCTTAAATGACACAACTCATACCTTTCTTTGTTATTTTTATTTTTTAAACATGGATTTTGCCTTTACAGAAGCCACGTCTGGGGTTTTTTTCCCCCAGTTTTGGTTCATCTCCTCACAGAAATGCATTTACAAGCTCAAACAGAGGCAAAGAGCAGCTTTCCAAAACCACAATTTTGACTCCATGGAGCATCACCCCTTTTCTCCTCAGGCTTCAGGGGAGGATGATGCCACATTCTCCTTATATTTTGACTCACTCCTGTCTCTCACTCAATACTCTCAAAAGAAAATGTTCTTCAAGAGAAAAAGTCGTGTTCTTTATTACTTATTTTTTTTCCCAGTTGTTTTCCCATCCACGCCATTTTCAACCTTTCCAAGTCCGAAGCATCTCTTTATTTGGTGGTTTACTGGAAAAGCTGTTCACATCTATAAACAAAACTGACTCTTCCTGATTTTATCTTTCTCCATTTTATTGTTTCCGGTTGTTATTCACTCTGGACGATACTTCCACGGGGACTTTCCAAAGAAGAGAATCCAAAGTGGCATAAAATTGCATCTGAAAAACATCCAGGAATGAAAGTGGGGGGTGGTTATAAATGCATGACTACCTTTTACTGGAAGGAGTGAAACACACAGGAAGAAGTTTGGGCTGGATGGAATAAGCCTCGGAGAGCTCAGCTCCTGTGCTTGGGCATTCCAACGTCACAGCAAGACTCAGGGAGAAAAGGATCAATCCCAACAGTGCTTAAAAGTCTCCTAAAAAGAACTTGCAAGCCTGAAACTTCACCTGTTTCTCCTCTCCAAAGGAGCAGTTGGGAATGAGAGAGGGAAGTTCTTCTGTCCTCCAAACTCTGTCTCATTCCTTGGTCTGGCATTCCTGGTTCTTCCAGGATCCCTTATTATCACCATTTTAAAGCACGATTTGGCTGCACATTGATCCTCCTCAACACAGTCCTGGAGTTTCCTGGGGAAAGGAAATGCCTTCAATCCGTTTGGAAGCTTGTAAGCATCCCCCTGATTACAAATCCCTTGGCCAAACCCTACAGATTCTGTTACAACTTCCCCGGTATTTTTTGCTTTCCCATTCCTTCTTCCACACCCCCCATTTAAGGAAAGTTCATCTGATTTCTGCAGACTGTGACCACGAGTTTCTGTGTCTTTTTTTAAAGCCTTCCGAACGAAAGAGCTCACGTCACTCACTTATCAGATGGGACAGCGCGGCTGAATTCCCATCAGGAACAAACGCTGTGCTGACGAGAAGTGCTGCAATTCCATCAAGGCACAAATAGGATGGATTGGGAGCCTCCACAAGATGCAAACCAGGCAGGACAAGCCCCTGAGTGTCCGAGCAGCAACTCCAAACCCAAAGCTGCCAACCTGACTCCCTGCGTTTTCTCTCCTGCTCCTTGCAGCATCCCTGCTCATCCCGCAGTGCCACAACACCCTGGAGCCCTTCCAATCCCACCAAGCACAACCAGGAAAACACCTCAAGAGGCAGCAGCCTTTGGCACTTGAACAAACCTCACTGAGTCTGCTTTTCCCATGGAGCTGGGATGCAGACTTGGCTTCCTTTCCTTTGATTTCTCCACAGGAAAATTGCTCGCATCCACCAGGAGTGAAGAGCAATAAATCTGCCTAAAGCAAAAGCAATCAAGCCCTGCAATAATCACTTGTCTATAAACCTGAAGGGGAGGAAAGAAGTGTTCAGGGTTTTCAGATACTCCCCAGCAAGGTTTCAGTGCTGTTGGGTGCAGTCCTTATCTCATCCCCCACAGCCCCTCACATCTGAACCATTTTTTGGCATTTCTGCTCCTCCTCTGGAAGATTTGGGATGTCACACTTCATTCCCAGCATCACTACATGCATTCACCCAAGGGCTTAGAAGTCATGGCTGGAAAATCTGGTTGGGTTCCGTTGTGTTTAAAAATTGCTCATATTTATGGCAGAAGTTTTTGGGCAAACAGGATCTGTGTAAATTCTTACACACATGATATATCAGCCCTTATATGGCTAAACTCTGGGATTATCAATAATCCAATTATAACAAAAATACAAATTCTAAAGGTGAGAAGAAGGAGGCAGGTCTGGAAGGGGAGCTTTGGGTTACACAAGGTCACTCCAGAACCCGCCTGGATGCCAACAGTGATAAAATCAACCTCAATTTATGGTTTGTCTGTGGTTTATGAGGCCCCTCCTTGGAGGTTGTAGGTACCTTCACCCAGGTAATCCCAGAGCAACACAGAAATAAAACAGGGATGGCACATGTGGGAATGGGGAGATTTTCCAGCTGCAGCCTGTGCTGCCAGTCCCAGGGCAGGGCTGGTGCTGCAATGGATATAAAATCCCAGAACAAGCCAGATCTTCTGCAACTCATTCCCGGCTGGGATCACGCACGGTGCAGAGCTGTTTTCCAAGCCTTCAGGTAAATAAAGCCTTCAAAAGCACCAAACCCCAGCTGCTCTTCCTTCCTCACATCCCAGGGCTTTCTTTAATAAATCCCATACTGAGGAAGTGGAAAACGGAGTTGTTTTCTGCTTTTGGAGCATTTCAGCCACGCTCTTCTCACTGTTCTTTTCCCAAAGATTCTGAGGGACTGAAGCCAGGTCTTCTCACGCCTCTTCCGCAGAGAGGAAGGGATTCCTCGTGGGAAGGACATTAAAGAGGTGAGCCCCCTCCCCAGAAGGAATGGCCACGTCAGGATTACAGGACTGAGACAGGAAAGGGTGGTGGTCCTTTTGCTTGCAGGAAGCCACCGGCTGCTTCGGGAGGCTGGATTTTGGAGGGGGATTTCTGCCTAATGCCACCTCTCCTCGTGGCAGCAGTGCCAGATATTCCATCCCTGCCCTCGCTCCTGGCTCTCCCTCTGAGCACCCCAGGGCCACGGCAGGAAGGCCCATTTGCCTGGGGGGAGGCTTTAGGATTTCCATAAACACAGATTAACTCCGGCTCTGGGTGACAAATGCCCGCGTCAGGCCTCGGCTGCCAAGTGCCAAACTGGCATCCTGGCTCCAGCAAGGCACACGTGGGAGGCATCCACGCTCCTGGAATTGCTGGACTTTTATGGGCATGGATACGGGAGGCTCTCAACACTCCGGATTTCTGTGCATTAAGATGTGCTGGCTCAGGCATCCCTCGGAGGTGCTCCGGAGAGGACACGGAGGGGCTGGCACAAAGCAGAGGCTCTGCCTGTCCCTGGCTGCACCATCCATCATCTTCCCACTAATGGATCTCCTCCCACCTCTGTCCTCGTTTGTCCAAAAAATAAATACATGCTGCCCCTACTTCCAGGCTGGCATCCTTAGGAAATCATGGCAGCCATGGAGATGCTCTGGACTTCTGCGAAAAATGGTCGGAAATGGTCTCTTGCAGGACAAAGGAATTCCCAGGAGGGAACTTCAAACCCATGGAAAAACCCACATGGCTTTGAACGCAACACCTTTTAACCACCATGGCAAAACCAAGCATTGAATCGGAAAAGCAAAAACCGCTGCTCAAAAAAAGGTGGCTGAGGGCTACTGGAAAATAGGATCACAGTTGATTTTTGTCCTCCAGAAATATGAAGGAAAAGCTCTCTTTTATGGAGGGAAATCTGAGTGAGCAGAGCACCATTCTGCATCCTCATTTTGATGGGATCGTGACAAGCCTTAAAATACACAGACTACCAGAAGTAGTTTTCTGGCACGCCTCACACTCTCTTCCCTAAGGAATACCATGACTCCATAGGTGTCTGTGCCTGCTCTCTTTGAAGGGAACAGCAAAAGTTGCATGGACACAACTAAAAGCAAAGCCGAGTCCATTAACTGCAAACTCTCACAGGAAAACCCATGTGCACTTCTCTGTGCTCTTCCAGCCAAAATTCTTTCAGCACACACCTGCTTTCTGTTTGTTTTGGTGAAAACATGGAAAAGTTCTAACTTTACTGAAAAACAGCTCTGAGTTCTCTAAAAAAAAAATTAAAAATAAATCAAGTAAAGCATCAGTTGCTGATTTATTTCCCTCCTTTGGGTTTTAGAGGGGTCTCTACAAAACCCTCTGGTGGAGCCAGCTCCGTTTATTGCCAGTATTGTGCTCGACTCAATGAAGGTCCTGCATGTTTTGTTTGTTAGTCTGAGTCATAGCACAAACATTTTAGCAAAAGATCCAAAATCTTACAGGGAACACAGAGAAGCCAAAATCACCAGATGGAGAAAAGCACATCTTAAGGGGATGACATTTGGCACGAGAAGCAGAAGAGAATTAGAGTTTGGTTTGATCTGCCCCGTATTATATCACCGCTTCTACTTTGCAGGAAATTGTTGAGGTTGAACCAAAATAGAGATCAAGTTTTAGATCATTTTCTCTTTACACATTCTTTTGGGACCCCACATCTTTCAGTATGCAACCTATTAATTACAAATACATACACACACTCACATCCAATCTGATTATTTGGGCTTCATCTGACCCTTCAGAGGGAACCAGATGAAAGTAATAATCAGTTAATTCAGCTACAAAGCAAAAATCAAATTAAAAAAAAATCAAAGCTAGATAAACATATCGTGTTCTCATGGAAAACAACAACAAAAAGGGCTGAACTGGCAGGAGAATTAACAGAGCTCTTCCACACCTCTGTCAAAGTGGGATGTCGGCATCCACGGGTGGCAAAGGACATGGAGTGGGGACCACGATGTCCCTGCTGTCCCTTGGGACATGTGGGAGGCAGAGCGTGGTGCTGGCAGTGATGCCCAGGGCAATTTGGGTTGTTTTCTGCCTGGAGGGAGCTGCCAGCCCTCAGAGCCAGGTTGTTGGTGCTGGAGCCTCCCACAAAGCTCCAGTGTCTTTTCCTGGGCAGCGCAGCAGGGAGAGGGCTGAGGGCAGACACTCGTTTGCCAGCAGGAACTGGCTGTTTCCAAAAGGCCTCTTTGAAGATGCAGACATCACATCCCGAGCATCCCAGGGCTCTCTTCTCAGTCCTGCCCTGATCCAAGATGGGAGGAGGAACAGGCAAAGGGAAGAGGATGTGACTTTCTGGAAGAATCCTGACTTAGTGATTTTTTTCTGTTGGATGGAGGTGCTTCCCTAAAGACAGTTCACAGCACTTACACCAGACCAAGGAGAGTTTCTGGCTATTTCAGACACCAAAATCTAGTTGTTCCATTGGTTGGTGTAAAAATTTCAGCCTTTTCTTTGCTACACAGAGCTATGAATCAGATTTGTGGGGTTTTCCATCATATTATGATATTCAGTATGATTATTGTTGTTGCAATTTAATCTGATTATTAAAACAACCAGGGATGTTCTCCTGGTAAAGCTTTAGTGCTTGAGGGAGAGACCACATTCCCCACTCAGCTGGGGGGCCACAAAGGTGTCATTTTCCCTGAAAAAATAAATGATTGTGCTGGACTTAACCGCCTATCATCCAAAAAAAAGGGAATAGCTACAAGGGGACCACCTGAGAGCTGGATAAATCCAGAGTTTTGCTAAGGAGGAGGAATTACAGCAGCTGTAGAGCTGAGCCAACATGCTTTGAAATGACGTGCAGAAATGACTGCAGAGAGTTGTTATTAAGCTGAAAACTGTCCTCACCATAAATTTCAGGGAATGCAGGAGAGCCTGCAAGGCAAGAGCTGAGGACAGCACGTATCCATTACATTTTTATCCACCCGGATTCAATTTTGAACTCAACACGAAACCCACAAGGAGAAGGCAGGAAAAATTAGCCTTTTGGAATCAAGAGAAATGGACAAATTTAAAATCAAATGTATCCACCTCCAGTAAAATCCCAAGCCTAATGCTCTGTGAAGTTATTTCCCCTTCAGTCATGAACACTTGGCCCCTGCTGAGCTGCTCCACTTCAGTCTCAGATCAGGTTCATTGTGTGCCAATATCCAAAGTTTGCAGCAAAGTGCACTGGAGCTGCACACAGCAGGGCATGGAAGCAGAGCTGGAACCACAGCTCATGTCATAAACTCTTGCTTTCAGTGGCTTTATTATTCTGCAGCAACAACTTTTCCAAGGACAAGCCTTGACGTTGTGCAGAAGCCGATGGGAGTGGGTGATGCTTTCTGTCACGGGGGAGTCTGGGAGTGAAAACAAGAGGCTGTGGGCAGACACCAGACCCAGCAGATCTCCAAGTGACTCTGTTTAGCTTGGGGAAGGATGATGTTTTTATGCCTCGCAAGAGTCCCGACACAAATCAAGGCTCGAGCACGCTGTGCGTTGGGTGGATGCCTGGCAAGAGTCTTCCCTGCCACAGTTTATGGTGCAAGACCTCAGCTGCAGAAATATATGTGCTAAATCAATGCAGCTGTGCATGGCTGGAGGTAGAAGTATATGGGTTTTTGGGGAGGCTATGTGTAGAAGCATCTCCCTGACTGAGATACCTTCAGCCAAGAATGTGAAGTTTAAGAAAAATGCAGTGACTTTGCACTTCACCTCTTCCAGGCAGGTCCATCAGATAAAAAACCCATTTTTGTCTTGGAAACGCCAGTTCTGCAGAAACCCCACAGGAGGTGACCAACAGTGTTTTCAAATCTGGCCCTGGGTTTGTGGAGAGGAACCACAACCATTCCCACGGACCAGAACATCCCTGGGCATTGCAGGCTGCAACAGCATCTGGGGGACAAGAAGGCAGCAACATTTTTGGGTCAAAAACCCATCAAATTGATTGTTCCTGCCCCTCTTTGAGTCTGCTCGAAGATGAGACGCACAAACAACAACAAAATGTTTTCAATCTGGACTGTCAAGGATGGAAGGATATTTGTGGGAAGGGAGAAATTTGCCACCCACTGCTGTTGCTTTGGTGTCCGATTTCTGTGGTCGCACTTTATTCAGTCACTGAAAGGCACTAACACAGAAACAAATTCCAAGCTATAAAGTGGGATTTCCAGATAATGCATTATTCCTTAAGGGGGAAAAAAACAAAACCAAAAACAGTGATCATTCTTTTTCCCCACTTCATTGACCTTTTCATATTTTCCAGCATTTTTGCGGGATCCTCTGTTATTTGCAGTGATTACTGGGGAGACCCCAACCCTCTGAGCTGCCCTCACGTAGGCCCATGTAGCAGGACCAGCTCATCGTCCAGTAGCACCACAGACTTAAAACAAAACAAAACCAAAAGCAAAGATCATTGCTAGTGATGCACAAACCTCAATGCCTCGTCTCAAGGCCTGGGTCAGCAACCAAAAATTTGGATTCCGGCTCACGCAAACCAGCCAAAAGCCTCCTGAATTTGTGACATTCAGCTGGAGTTTCTGGAACTCTTGGAAGGAAGCAGGGATGGAGAGATTTGGCGCTTTTTCTTCTGTAATTTTCCATGGTCCCAGGGGTAGACTGATGGCAGTGGAGTGGGGTGGAGGAGCTGCAGAGCTGCAGTTTTGGGAGATGATGCAAGATTCTGCGTGGTGATGGCAGGAGCTGCAGGAGAGTTGGTGCTCTCTTGGCCCTGACCTGTCTCCCCAGAACTTTACCCCTTCATTTAGGCCTAAAAGGATGAGTGTGTGCCAAGGTTTGCTGCAGTTTGGGGGCTCGGGTGTGATTTGATTTATATTTCAGAAATCCTGAACATTCCAAAGTCACTGTGCTGCTCTCCAAACCCAGCACAATGTCATGCCCCTCCACACCCCATCCAAAAGCTCACACTGGACTTTCCTGTCAGTCCTCACACCTAAACACCAAAAAAATCCATGCCAGGAGCATCACCTAAAGCCTGATCCCCCTACAAGCCTTCAAGGAGAGAGCTGGGAATTACAAGGATTACAAGGTCCAGTTCCTTCCACCACAGATTCCTCACTCCTCATTTTGTATGAACACTTTGAACCCCTTTTATTGTCCCTTTTCTCCTGCAAAAAGGAGGCCACAAAACCCACGGCCTCATCCTCAGAGCACTCAGAACAGGCTGTGTGCTGGCTCAGAGGAAGGATTATTTCTCAGTGAGAATCAGGAGGATTGCAGGAGAGTATTTGCACATGCTGAGAGCAGAACTGTCTTCCAGAGGGTTGCATGAGGTTTCTGACCACTGTATCTGTGTGTTCTTCAAGATGACATATCGTGTTACTAATTCCCCTAATTGCATGTCTGGGCTAAAAACAGGCTGAGTTTTCCTAAGAAGTTACATTCTTAATAACGTTACTTAAAACACTGTGGTAAATTTGAGTAAATTTTTAACCGATGCACGTAGGTTATAAATCAGGAGATAGATGCAGATAATGTTTACCTCAAGCTTGTTTATCTGACTCTGCCACTCATTCGTTCTGGGTTTTGCCAAAATGCAGCAATACAACATCGAGTGACTGGAAGAGATTCAAGCTTTCCTTCTTCAGGCTCCTACTGCGTGGAGCATTTCCAGGAGTGCAATGCCCCAAAAATAACCACATAGAATCCTCTTTTCCCAAAGAAATTCTAGCAGAAAAATGGACAACTAGATGGAGATTCCCATTCTTTTCAAGACCTCAGATACTGTGTCCTGTTGAAGGAGATTTGCTCCCTACTGAGTGCACATTTGAAGAAGGTCCAGGAGCAAAGATCCTCAGGGAAATCCTGGATGCAGGACAGCTCTTACAGATGCCCCGCTTTGCACGGCGCGTCAGGGATGCACGGCCCTGCCTTGACGTCTTTTGATAATTTAGAGATTATTTTAAGTTAGAACTTTGCTGTCCCACTAGGAACAATTCCCTGGAGAACCCCACGAGATGCTGAGTGCGGGAGGTGGGGAATGAGGCGCCCCTGAGCCGCCGCCGCGCCGGCTCCGTCTCCTCCCACGGGGACCAGCGGGACAACGTGGGGCTGAGTCACCCGAGAGGAGGACACGGCCTTGGCAGTGCAGAGCAAGATGTGCGCAGGCACTTGACAGAGAAGTGAAGCAATCTGGAAGGTGGAATTTTTGAGGGGAGTGGGCGTTGATTTTCCAAATTGGATTTTTTTTTAATTTTTTTTTTTTCAGCTGTGAGTATCAGTCCTGCAATTTCCACTGGGATCAGGAAATGACACACATGTGCATTGTTGCCACCTCCAGAAGGAGAGGGGAGGCTGCCTTTGGCCATGGCCCAGCAGCAGTGAACACGCACTTTTGGGAAGAGCATTAGCTCACCATTGAAAGGCCACTTCCAGAGGGAAGCAACTTGTTCTCCTCCTTTTAATGCCAGCATCTTCACTAGAGCACCAGGAAAACATGGAGACATGGAGAAACTCTCCTTTGGAAACATAGATAGTTGAAGGAAATTACTGCCCAGGAGGCAGCCAGCCCAGGGGTGGAATTTTGTGGGAGATTTCCATGGAGAGTTGCCACTTCTTCTCCTCATGTCCCTTTCCCCACCAGCAGCGTTTTGGGATGTCCTGTGGCACGGGTAGCAACACCCAAGGTAAATTCTCTGATGGATTCAGGGAGAAATTTTTCACAGGAAGGGTTGTCAGGCATTGAAAGGGGCTTCCCAGGGAGGTGGTGGAGTCCCCACCCCTGGAGGTGTCCAAGGAAAGACTGGATGTGGCACTCAGTGGCACTCATGGCACTCTGGGNCTCATGGCACTCTGGGCTGGGTGACAAGGTTGGGATTGGTCACAGGTTGGACTTGCTGACCTTGGAGGTCTTTTCCAACCTGAATCATGCTAGGATTCTGTGGATGTCGTCTTCTTCCAGTGATGGGTGAGTGAAAACATCTCCAGTGCCCAGGAAATGACAAATCACCAAATGTTGCACATGCCAGGGCACACGGATTCGCTCCGATTCCAGTGCTGGATATTCACTACCCAGAGGGGACCAGCTGCAGTTTCCACCACCAGAGTTTGTTCTGCTGCTCTTGGTCTGTAGCAGAAGTGCCCAGCTCTGTGTCACATCCAAGGCCAACCGTCCCACTGGGACTCATCCAGAGACTCCCAGTACTGGGATAGCACCTGGAGTGGCACGGATGAGGTCAGGGCTTTGTGAGCTGGGTGCTGGCAGCTCCAACCCCTGATCCATCCTTCCCAGCCTCCCTTGGTGAAACCAGGGATAGTCCATGGGCTTCTGGAGCTCCAGTGCACTGTCCACAGACATGGATGGCTCCTGACAACATTTCCCATTCCAGTGGGTTTTCTTCCTTCCTCAGATCTCCATCCATCCTCTGCTGGACTCCACCAATGGAGCCAACCTGCACTGGTGACAAATTTATTTATCAACAATTTTTTTTCTTTTATTCTTCTCTTGATTTTCTTAGGAGGGAGCAGAGAAAGGAAGGAACTTTTAGGTACTTGAAGTGCATTGGGTATGATGCCCCTGGAGCAACTGCTGCCACGCCAGAGAAATGAGTTTATTGCAACACATGGGAAGAAAGATGTTTGCATCACTTCCCAGCAGCAAATGCTTTTCCTCTCCAGGGTATTGAACACTTCAAGCCTGGAAACAGTGGATTTTTACCATTTTTTAAGTGGTGAAGTTATGATACTTTGCATTTTCAGAGATCAGTCCTAAACCCAACAGTGTCACTTCCTACAGTTTTCCATCTCCCTTCATTTATCTCATCCTATTAAGATTACCAAGACCCACATCAGCTAAGATGCTTCCAGGGGCACTGTTTTGTCATCAAGATCATTACAAGGCAAGGGACTAATTATGAACAAGTCTCAGTGAGCCCTTTTCCACCACAACAGTGACAGAGACGTGTTTGCATCTCTGTTGCTCTGCTATGAATAACGGGTTTCCTGTTTGCCAGGATTGATGAGCTGGAGAAAATAATGACAATTAAAAAAAAAAATACTGAGTGGCTGGCCAGAAATCCAGTGTAATGTGCTTTTTAAGGATAGCAAGCTTGAGTGGTAAATAAAATTGGAGCCCAGACTGGTTGGGGTTTTTTTGTCAGAGCCAAGTGAGTTCAGTTCTGGACAGTGACCAGGGAACCCTTCTTGCTTGGGAGAGGAACGACAGGGAGAGTTTGGTGAGATTTTCCCTCACACAAGTAAGGAGGGAGAGGCTGGATGCAGGGAACACCTCCTGCTTTGTGCCAAGTTTGCTGGTGCTGGCCAGATCCAGCAAAACCCCTAGAAGTTTTTAGGAGGATTATGCTTTTCACTGTATCCAAGCAATAAAAGGACAAACAAGATCTTGAATTGTTTTTTAGAGAAATCTGAGCCCTGTTCTTCTTGAACAAGCCCGAGCCTCTCTGACCACGCAGATTAAAATCGAAGACCTCAGCATCTCCACCTGGCACCCCCTGATTTACGCATTCCTCCCCAAAGGAGGCATTTTGGGTGCTGGTGGAGCAGCGTCATCCCATCTTCCAGACCCAGCTGTTTGCTGTGCTCCAAACCAGCCTCTGAGGTGTTTTCCTCCTCTTCCTCAATTGCTCAGCACAAATTTTTGTGGGCTAAATTAACGCATTTTTGGAAGTTGACCGTTCATTCACAGCCTCATATGGTCAAAACCAGGGGATTTCTCCTGGCCTTGGATTGCATTTTGTGGGCAGTGCTGCCGTCGGGGAGAGTCTCCCTCCACCACAAACCTGCTCCCCCTTTGCTGAGCTCTGTCAGGCAACCTCGTAAAACTCTGCAAGACACTCATCCCGTGTGCCCTTAATTAACGACACACATCTTTAATGAATTATGCAGCCCTTCCTTTCCCAGATTTGCCTCTCGCTGTCTCCGAGCTGCAGCAAATCCTTGGCTGATTTTCCAGCAACGACCCAGGGCAGGGCAGGGTGGCAGAGGTGATGTGGTGCCTGAGAAGGGGTGGCAGAGTAGGTGCTAAAATTTACCAGTCCCAACCCCCCTGCCTTCCCCAGCCACTGCTGGAAGCATCTGGGTTGTGGCATCTCCCAAGGCAGCTCCTAAAACACGGAGGGAATATTGATACCAGATGGGTGACTGTGGGAGGTATTTTGCGGCCTGGAGATGTTTCCTTGAGATCCAGAGTGTCTTCCCCATGTCCCTGCTTCTTCTTATAAAATAAGAGATGCTAAACCCTAAGAGAAAACTTCTTGATGACACTTTTTGAGTTGTTTCCCTTTTTCCTCTTCTGGCTCTACCTCTTCTCCATTTCCCCCTAAATTCACCCCATTTTTCCAGCTCCTGTTAAATGGTGGGAGTTAACTTCCCTCAGACTTCCAGTCACGGATGAATTCCTCCCTCTGCGATTTGGAGGTGTCTTTCCCTTCCTTAGAAGATATTTTTCTTCCTTCTGAACCACAATTTGTGATACCTGAGATCTTCCCAAAAAGCCCTGCTCATCCTGAGCCCCTCAGCCATCCTGGAAATAGAGCAGGGATTTCCTGTCTAACTCTGATTTTAATCAGTGTTGCACAATATTTAATAAAGGGGAATTTTTCCTGGGAGTGATAGCACTGGGGGAGCAACAGCACACTCCAGGAGACAAGTCTGGAGTGTGAGGTCAGATATTTTATCAAACTGAATCTGGTAGATGCTGAACAAAACTCAAATGGGTTTAAGGCTCAGAGTCCTTTCAAACTCCTTCTTCTTTCGAGTCATGGCAGAGAAAAAGAGCCATTTGTTAGGAAAACAGTGTCAGGGAAGTTACATGTGACATTTGCCAACGTCACATCATCAAAGCTAAATCTCTGACAGATCTGTAAACAGCAACTTTTCATAGAAATGTTGACAGAGCCTCGAGCATGTGCCTTTCAGCATGGTGTTCCTACATTTTCAACGAGGAGAAAATGCATGGAAAAGGATGAAATCTCCTCACACTTTGCCTGTTCTTTACAGGTTTGGAATTTACATCATAAAACTGAGTTTTCCTTGAAAATCAGAATAAAATACTCCAGCTTAGGGCAGGTGTCCACTGCTGGTTGAGAACATGAGTGCTCCTCAATTCCAGATCTTGGGCAGTAGAGCGGGGGTTTGGCTCTGAAAGGTGACCCCCCTTCCAAAATAATGTCCTGGGAATTATCAGGGAGCATCCAGGAGATGGGGAGTGAAAAGTTACCTCTCTCCTCAGTGCTCTCAGGGACAGAGACTGCAGGGCTGGGGAGATGGAAAAGTGAAATAAATCACCCATTATCTCTCCCAGGACTCTCCAAGAACTCTTCCAAACCTTCACCAATCCAGACCCAAACCAGGGCCCTGCTCTGCACGTGCCAGTGCTGCTGGTAAGGGCAGGACTTGGCTTGTTGTGCTTATCCAAGGATCAGGTGCATTTTAATTTGAATAAACAAGACCTTAAGATATTACAAAATCCTTCTAGGAAGCTGGGTGCCTGCAGCTTACATTTATTTTCCATTTTTGCTTTCCTAGCAGTGCTCTGTCCCTACACATCTTCAAAGTTCTCTCATTTAAATATTAATTTAAAAAACACTTCCCCTCCAAGCTCTGACACCAGAGCCAATATCTAAACACCTCTCAAGTGAACCTGCACTGTAACCAAATGGGTGTTGCTGAAAACACAAATCTGTGTCATTTTTCTGAATTTTTTGCTGCCGTTTTTCCTCTCTGTGGGACACACCCACTCAGCTTGCTCTGGAGAAGAGGTGAGATTTTATTCTATATTATTTTCTGTCCAAGTCAGAGTAACTCTAACCTCCTACTGATTTGCAGAGGCACTCCAAGGATGTGATGATGCCTCGCAGGGTTGTCCCCAACATCCCCAGAATGATTTTCCATGGGCTGAAGAGACCATGTGAGAAATCCTGCTGAAGTGCTGCTGAAGTGACAGCCCCTACCCAACAGCAGATTTTCACTTCATCTGTATTTATAGCAAAATGGAAACAAAATGTGCTTTAAAGTACACAATAGTATTTCCAGAGCCAGGCTGATTTTCTGGCTTTGGTAAATTCCCAGCCAAAGCTTTTCACACTGTGGGCAACCATGGAAAGGTAAAGTAGGGAGAGTGAAATCCCAGCCTGACTGAAGGCAGTGGGAAAGCTGCCACTGATTTTAACAGGGCCAAGTTTTGCCAAAAAAAACTCTATAAAAAAGCTCTATAAATTGGGAACTAATAATAATACAAAATTGGGAACTATAAAAGGGAGCAAAGCTGGTGGCTGAGATCTCTGCTCTTCCCTTGCCCATGGAAGTTGGTGGCATAAGAAGCCTGGGGATGAAAAACCAAAACAGCATCTATTAAACAGGACAAAATTCAAACTGAGTTATAGAAGGAAACTTGATGTCAGGATGAACCACATACTTACACTGTTTGTAGTCTGGTGTTTCCATCCTTACTTTATTTGCACAAGCTTAGGAAGGGACAACTTGCCCCAGTGAGCATTTAAAGAACATATTTACCCAAAACCAATTAAATCAACAAGGCCTGAGCGTCACTGCAGAGCGTTGTGGGGTTTTTCCCTTTCGTCATATGAGGAAGGTGATAGAGCAGATGTGACCACAAACTGTGTCATCAGGATTGGTTGGTTGGTGTGGATTTCAGCTGCAGGAATTCGGTGAGGCATCCCAAGGCGAGAGGGGATCATGGGATAAGCTCGTGGATGGGGCAGAGCCTGGAGAGGAGATGGACCAAGAGAGTCCTTCCTGTGATGAGCAGCTGAGGGAGTTGGGAAAGGGGCTCAGGCTGGAGCAAAGGAGGCTTAGGGGGGCCCTTCTGGCTCTGCACAAGCCCCTGACAGGAGGGGGCAGGCAGGGGGGATTTGGGATCTGCTCCCAGGGAACAGGGACAGGAGGAGAGGGAACGGCCTCAGGCTGTGCCAGGGGAGGGGCAGGTTGGACACCAGCAGGAATCTCTCCATGGAAAGGGTGGTCAGGCATTGGAAGGGGCTGCCCAGGGAGGTGGTGGAGTCCCCATCCCTGGATGTGGCACTCAGTGCTCTGGGCTGGTGACAAGGTAGGGATCAGTCACAGGTTGGACTTGATGATCTTGGAGGGCTTTTCCAACCTGAGTGATTCCATGATTCTAAGAATTAAGGGCAAAACAGAGATGTTGGCCTGTTGGTCTGTGGAAATGCCCCCTCTGGCCACCAACAGAAACCCAGCAGGCTGACTGAAATGATTATAAAAGAAATATTTTCCCTGGCTAAAAGAGAATCTGCTTTTACCAGGTTTGGACAATAGTATGGACAATACTTTGGATTCCCCTTGAAGCTTCCATGAGAGGCTCTCACCAGGCTTCACAAACATTTATCCACCAGCTCTACTCGCTCTCACAGGAGGGTCCCATCACACATCTGTGCCACATCTTAGGGAAGCAGGAACTGCTGCAAGCAGCTCAAGGCTGTGGCCAATGATCTAAGCAAGATTTACTTCCCTCAGAGCTGTATTTAAATCCAATGAAGCATCAGGATTTACCAAAAGAAATTCAAAGCTCAGTGTCACCCTCAGATAAGCAAGCAGTGGGTGTGACTGTGCCACTCAGGTCAGAGATGATCCCTGTGCTGAGCCTGTGGTGGGTGTGACCTGGACACCTGATGGATCATTTTGGAAGAGGTTTTCCTGGTTTCTTGACATCACAAATACTTGAAGATCCTCACTAGAAAACCCTCGGTAGCAGGAAGGACCCAAAACACCTCTTTGGTTTCAAATCTTGTGTGACCCCAGTGAGGTCCTTCCTCATTCTGATCAGGAGGCAGAAATGTTCCCTGGAAACCCGCTGTCTATATGGATGCCAAGAGAAAAACAGCAGTAATAATAAAAATAAACTAGGAATTATGCAAGGGTGCAGGGGGCTGGAACACCTGCAGCAGGGTGCTGGGGGTGATGCCCTGACCCGGGGTTGGGCTCTGCAGGAATCACCTCCCTTTGGCTCCATGACACCCCCTGTTACTCATCCCTCTGACGCCTCAACGCATCCTGCTCCCTGGACTTTCCACCGTGGTTTCACATGGAGTGTGGGCTGGGATGCAGGGAAAGGCACCACATCCATGACCCCAGACATCATCCCCACGTGCTGCCCCGCTGGAGGGGTTTGGGGAACATGAGTCAGGCCCTGTGCCTGCCAACATGTGAGGATGAGCAGAGCCGCCATATCTTGAGGTCAGCACATGAGAAATCAGCACAGCCGGTGGCCACTGCCCGGTTCCACACGCAGGGAACAGCTGCTCCCAGTGATCCAGGCGCTTCCCAGCCCAGAGCAGACATGGCTTCATCCCCACCACCTCCCTCTCCAGCAGCATCCTTATTCCAGTAATTATCCTGGGCTCACTTTTTGCCTCCGACTTCGGCCAGCCAAGCTCCAGGGCATGCTAAATTCAGCTCCGCATTTATTATCCTAAAAAATGTGGGAAATAGGAAGGGTTGTAATTTCCCAAATTACTTTTCTTCTCGTTAACAGAAGCTGGCAGCAAATATATTTAAAATGTAAATATTTAAATACTTACTTGCAAGCACAATTACCTTTTTTTGTCCCTGGCTTGATTCATTCAGAAGCTATAAATACATACTCAGGAAGTCTACGCTGGGTTTTGGGGAGCAATTTAAAATCCCTAGCTTAATAATTGTACCAAGGGTTAATTATTATACCAAGAGCTAATCATTCTAACAGTGTTTTCCCTGCATTTTTTAAATCAGAAAACACACATGGATATGAAATAAAACACGTTGGTTTGTGACATGCAAAAATATTGCAGTGTCCAAAAAGGACAATACTTGTTTATAACAACACAGATTAACGTCGTGAGGTTCATTTAGCCTTTAGCTTTTCCTTGGCTTCTTCTGAGCGTGGAATCATTCCCCCAAATGCCTGAGAAATGAACAGGCTTCAACATTTTTATTTATTTTGATGAGCAGAAAGCGAGGAAAAAAAGTTCCTGCCTGCTCTCGAGGCAGAGAACTCACTGTCGCTTCTTTTCCCCGCACTGGCCGTAAAATGTACAGAAATGTAAAGCAATAAAAATTTTATTAGGGGTTGTTTTTATAATGTTTACCAACCTCCTGCCTCTATGACGCTTTCCAGAAGATAGGATTTTAATAGGGCTTCTTTCAGTCCGAGATAACCACGGGGGAATATCCCAATTTCAGGGGTTTTTCAGCACTGTGGTTTTCTCTTTCAATCCTGGTTTTTCAGCAATCTACTCCCCAAATTTCTTCTTCTGTCCCTTTGGCTTTATTGTGATCCTCCAGTCATGGAAATGTAAAATATAACATAGATTACAAAGAGAATGTAGATGTAAAATATAATGTAGATGTGAAATATAATGTTGTTACAAAATAAAACCTTGGTGAAAAATATAATGTACATGTAAAATATAATGTAGATGCAAAATATAATGTAGGCATAAAATACAATAAAGATGTAAAATATAATGTAGGTAGAAATACAATGTAGATGTAAAAATACAATGTAAAAGTAAAATAGAATGTAGATATAAAATAGAATGTAGATGTAAAATAGAATGTAGATACAAAAGACAATGCAGGTGTAAAATACAATTTAGATGTAAAATATAATGTAGATGTTAAATATCATGTAGAGGTAAAGAACAATGTAGATGTTAAATACCATGCAGATATAAAGTACAACCTTTACATCTTATCAACAATTAAAAAGCTTAAGTTGGGGAAATAAATGCCTGAAAAGCATTTCTAAGAAAATAACTAAATTATTGCTGTTATTAATTCTACTGCTGATTTAAACAAATCACAAAGCCAGATTCTGAGAGTTTCTTTGAGCAGCAATTTTTTAAAAAATCACATTATTGGAAACAGCCTCCTGTATTTTTCCACACGTAACAGATCCATCTTTTGCTGCCTCGCCGTCGCTCCGCAGGGACAGGGAATTTCTCCTTTTCATAAAAGAGCCGTTCATTAGTGCGAGGTTCATCCCTGATTTATCCACTCGGATTCCCAAAGCCCCGTGGGCTGGATGCACAGCAACCCCGTGTGCCTGTCGTATGTTCCCAGATGACGTGTTTACAATATTTTTGATTTACACCTTCCAGGTGTCCCTTTGGAAAATATCACTGCCTTTGGTTTACACATTTTTACAGCAAATTTGTGGTCATCAGCAAGCTCCCCTATTTGTTACAAGGGATGTGCCAGGAATACTGGGTTGTATTTTTTATCTGTAACTCACTGGCAAAATTTAGATTTTTGGTTTTTAGGAAAAAAATCCTAGGTAATTTACTGACTGAATTAATACAAATCCCAAAGTCCATATTTTAGATTAAATGAGGTTTTTTGCTTGGAGACATAGGTGCCAGTCTTGTGCTTTTGGCGCACTTTTCTCAATGCAAAGCAGCCAATTTTTAACCTACAGTGGGGGTTCAACATCTTTTGTAGTTCTGCTTTTTCACTTTTTTTTCCAAAAAAATTTATGCTACCTCTGCCATCAAAAGATATTTTATATTTATAACATGCAACAGCGCAAGGTTTGTTGTGTAACCAACGGAAAAAGAACAAGGCAGGACATATTCTGTGGCTACCAAAATGCTGAAAATGAATTAAACTTAAATTTATTTTTTTTAATTTTGTGTAAGTTTAGCATCAATTTTTAACAGTGGATTATCACTGCCTTTTAATTTCATGTCAGAAGCCAGGTTTTGTTTCTGGAAGGCTTAGAAAGAAAAACTGTCATTAATTAGGTGGTACAAAGTAACTTGGAAAGCTGTTTTTTTAATTCAGAAGGAAAAATATTTTCTGGGGCTCAGTTTGCATTTGCAGGAATAGCAAAACCTTTCTCCTTTAGCACTCGGATCATTCCTCTTTCAGCACAGTCAGTAAATGCTACACAGCTTTTCCCACTGCTCCCTTGTAATCTACATCCCAGTAAAACATTATTAAAATTATAAATACATAGTTCAGCAACATTCTCAAAATAAGAGGTTTTAATAGAAAATTTAGTATGGTCCTTCTGCATTTTTTTCCAGATAAATCTGCCCAAGAGTCCACAGGATTTACCTGCAAGAGAAGATAATTAATTCAAATACTTAAGCTGTTTATTTTATTATTTTTTTAATGAAGCACTTCTCTAATTTAATTTTATTCTCACGCTCGCAGAACATCATGAACAGAATTTGGGCTCTTTTTTTTGATGAAGCAGTTCACTAATTTAATTTTATTCTCATGCTCATAAAACATCACAAACTGGATATCTGCTCTGTGAGAGACACAAAAATCTGGTGCATATTTGAGATGGGAAATGGGAATAATGTGCAGAGCAGCAATTGGAATAACATTCATTTGAGAAATGGGAATAACTTGTGATGAGCTGTTGGGAAAAACCACGTCGTGGCTGCTGCAGTGCCAAATCCACGTCAGAAACCGTGGGCAATGCAGAGTCCTCACTTCCCAGCGGCTCAGGCATCATCTGCAGTGCCCAGAGAGGCATTCCTGCCCTAGGGAATATTAGTGGAATATTATCAGACTTTCCTATACAAGAAATAAAAATAGCGATGATTTGGATTCGAAGCGTGTGGTGCTGACGGCGGAAAGGGAACCCAGAAATGCAGATTATTTTCTCTAAGGAAACCTGGAAATGCAGATCAATTTATCTATTTATCCCGAGGCACTGGGAAGGGGAAAGCTGCAGTTTTCCATGCTCATCCCAGCCACAAACTCCTTGTGCAAACCCTTCCTCCAAACTGCCCTCCTTGAAGAGCTCATCTCAACCAGATCGTGAGGCACCGTGGGGTTGCTCTTCCCGAGGCAGATTTCCTTGGAGTCAGGAAGCAAATCCCGAGAGCGAGGGATTGCACGATAGCGGTTAATTTGCTGATGCAAAAAAATAAAAATATTAAGCAAATCCCTAACTCACCTCTAGAGCTGGCAATGTAAAGAGAAAATATTTGACAGTTGTCAATTGACAATGGTAAATTGGGAGGCAGATTAGCAGCCTTACTTTTTAACATCTAAACATCTGAAACCCGTTTCCTGTTTCAAAAAAAAAAAAGAAAATCTAGGTGGATGACCTCAGGCAGAATTTTTTTTTTATTAACAAATGCAAATTGTACATCATCGTGGCAAAAAAAAAAAAAAATGGGCCGCTCTTGGTGGTCTTGATCCGTTCTGTATATGGGAGAGCGAGCAAGAGAAAGGGGAGGGAAAAAAGAGAAAAAATAAACTTTACCTTCTCACTTTCAGGGTGGGCAATGCCATTCCAGCTTTGGGGTCCTCGGCTCTGGGAAGTGTTAACGCTGTCACCGCAGCCCCGGTCCCACCGCCGGCGCTTCCCCGGCGCTGCGAGGGAAAACATTCCCTGAATTCCTCCTCCTTCCTCCTATCTTTGCCTCAGATCCATGCGCTGCAGGTTCATGGAGCTACTGTCAAATTGCAGGGGACAGGGCTAATCTAAACCAGCACCGACCCAGAGCCCGGCTCAGCAGCAAGGAAAAACATTGACAAATTTGCTGTTTCAAATCCTTTCTACTCTTTCCAGTCTGTGTTGGCTGTTGTGTTTTGGTTTCTAATTTTTTTTTTTTTTTTTGTCCTAAAGCTATAAATACACAGCACCAGCTGCAACATGTTGCTGAAATGTGCTTTATAGATCTGGCCGTGTTCTGACACAACACATTTTATTGGCTCGGGGTTCAAATTTGATATTGGAAGTTCTGGTTTTTACATCTTGAATGGTCCCATTGGCAGCTGGTGGCTCTGAGCCGCATTTTGCTCTCCCCTGGTGAGGATGGAAGCTCTGAAAGCTCATTTAAAAAGGTAACACATGCTCAAACATCCATTTAGTTATTATATCGTGACAAAAAAAAGGCAGGTATCTTCTTAAAGCCGTGCATATTTCATGTTTATACACTGATTTAATATAAGGTCTTTGGCAAACCACATAATCAGTAAATTTGCCTTTTTTTTCCCTGTCTCTGGGACACTGATTTCCTAATGTGCATTTGTCACAAGGTTTGAGGGTTTTGCCTTGAAGAAAAGTCTCTTTGGCCTCAAAAAGAGGGAGCACAACTTAGATATGATCTAGATAGCAGCACTGGCAAAATTCAAGGGTTTTTTGGCCAGTCAAGCCTGTGCCCACCAATACCTTTTGGAAAATTGCAGGTCTGAGAGGCTCACAGGTGTTAGTTCATAAGTTAATATATATTTAAAATATATAGATAAAAGCCCACGGTAGAGACTGAGTGAACTAACTCTTACCCACCCATTGACATCTCTGAGCTGTGAATCAGACCCAGAATTCCTAATAAACCCTTTATAATTTCACATTATTATAAATAATTTGCTCTCTATTATAAATAAATGGCCCTTCCTCACCCGAAAAGCCACTTCTAGGACACGGCCTGGCGAGGGGCACTCCGGTGTGCCCTGACATCCATCCCCAGAAAATGCCAGCGGTTATTTTTCTAATGAGCGATGACTTTAACATTAAGTAAATCAATTAATCTTCGGTGCTCTCTCTCAGATGAATCCTCATATTATCTGTATATGCCGTCAGCCAGGATAGTTTAGAAAATACCAGCTCCTATCTTATCTTGTCAGTTCTTACGCTGATGGGGGGGAAAAATAATGGCTGCAAGAGCCACAGGGTAGGATAATTAGTAAAATCAAGTGACTTGCTGTTTGTTTGCTTTGCAAAATGAACTTTTACCCCTCCACCGCCACTCCTCCCCCCAGTTTTCACCATCTTATCATACAGCATTTGACATGACAGGTTAATGAGAAAACCCCCAAATTGGGCTTCTGCAGCTAATTGTGCCAGTGGTGGCTCTGCGCTGGGAGGGCTCAATGATCCGACTTTTTTCCCCCTGAAATCCGAGCTCTCCAGGGATGGAAAGGCTGCAAATGTATAGAAACACTCACATATGGACACTAAGTTTCTCTTATTATTGCTTTGAATTCTGGAGGAAAAAATCTGCAGATTTTACAAGATCTTGAAGCAATTTTAGCTTCTTCTCCTTCCTCGCATTTCATAATTATTCTTTCATATAATCTGCAATTAAAGTGACTTAAGCATCCCCCCAGTCTCCTCCGCAGTGCACTTCTTCAGAAATTGCAATTTTTAGACTGCCACAAATTGAACAGTTTGGACAACAGCAGACAAACAGCGAGTGGAGAGAGAACCACATGGTGGGCTCTCCCTAATAATTATCCAGCGGTGCCATGAAGAGGTGTCCCTGTGCTTGACATCACCCACTGCTCCCTCCCAGCTTCTCCCAGTGCTGGGGGTCTCTGCTATTAATTGACATTTCCAGAGAGGATGTTTTCAGGGAGTTTATTTTTTTTAGGGATGAGTAGGGACGATGCAAATTCTGGGGCTTTTCGAGCAGAAGAGCCCTTTTGCTAGTTGGATTCAAAAGTGAAACATCATTGATGGGTGAGATAATTTTCTTCAGCTGCCTTTTCTCCATGAAAACCTTGATAGCATTAAATGTCTACTCTTTGATGATATCCCATTAAAAAAGCTGCTGCTTAGGTTTTTTCTCCAGAAATATTCACTTTGACACTGTATGAGGTTACTCAACCTTGCCCACCACAATCCCATGACCAGTACACATGGCCAAACTCTCGGGAACAAACCACTCAGCCCAGTTCTGCATCAAATTTCATTTCCAGTCAGTGGATTTATTGACATTATAATGGCCAGCCCACACAAACTGCAGCCACACAGCCAATTAACGGCACAGACAACAACAGACATTTGAGAAGTTGCTAAACTTGGTCTTGAAAACGATCTCGGCTTTCTCCCTGTAAAAGGATCTTGTTCTGTCATCGTGTATTAAACTGGAAAGTGTCACGTTGGAGGGCAGCACAAAATCACATCCTGATAAGGCCTCACATCATATTTCAACAGATCAAATCTTCTGCGGCTTCATTTCATAACTGCAGTGGGAATTTGAGGGTGATTTGCCGAGGCAAAAGTTGCTGCATACGCTGTCATAAATTTCTTGGTGTGTTGGATTTAAGTTTTCTGCCAATAACTGAAATCAGGTCTCCAAGCCAGCCCTGCTGAGGAGACCCTTCCCAACTAGGGAGCGAAATGGGATCACAGAGACCATCTCAGCCACCAGCTCTGAGACAAGGTGTATTTAAAAGCAATATTAGCATCGTGTTCCCGAACAAGGTCCGAGTGTTGGATTCAATGGTCTTGGAGGTCTTTTCCAACCACAGTGATCCCATAATTCCATGACTGTGTGCATAAACCTGGACATCAGTCACTCTGTCATTAGTGTGAAGTCCACCCCAGCAAGCCCATGGTATGTTTTTTCATAAACACAACAAAATTTCCTCAGCCGTGCCTTTCCTCCCAAATTCCAGTGCAGAGACTCAAATTGACCAGAACATTTTGAAAAAGTTGTGTTGATTTCTCTGAATTGTTCTCCCCATCAAAGACTTTTGAAGGTCACCACCTTCTTTCTGACATTCATTGAAGCATTGCAGATAATGCGATGTGTTCCTTTATTTTAAAAAGTTCAAAGGTCCATTAAGGCCTTCCATGCCATACAAAAGGCTTAATCCAACGGAAACCATTTTTCTCTCCCAATTGTTTGGAGCGGCAAGTGAACCAAACAATTCGGTATTCACACAGATCTCCCCCGAAACGTGTTTCCCGTGCCCAAGAGATCCAAGCTTGGACTTAACAAAAATAACTTTTTACTGGGCTGCTTGAAAACATTAAATTTATCCATAAGCAAGAGTTTTAGAAGAAAATCTGGATAGTGTTTGTAGGTATTGGTGCTAAGTGGGAGTTGAGATGACGGGGTACAGAAGAAAATCGTTGTCCAAAATTCAAACCCATATTTTGTACCTTAAGCTCACGGCTTCAACATGATGTCAAAAAATAAAGCAGAACAACAGAATCAGTGTGGGCTGACCATTTTTCTTGTGCAATTGTCCAGTTTTAAGTCAAATCTTTGCTTTCCCACCATGACTTTGGAAAACAACTTCTTTCGGCGCTTTTGAAGGGACCTGCCTTGAACATAGCTCGCTGTTCCTCCATCTCAGCTGTCCAAGTTGCCCTGTGTAATACCAATGTTATTTCCTTTATATTATAAATAGGATTTGGGTTGAATATGAATAAACTCATACCCATTGGTATGCTTTGTAACTCTAATCAGTGTTTTCCTGCAAAAAGAAAAGGGGAAAAAAAAAAAAGAAAGAGGAATGTTTATCTGGAAAATAAAGAGGTGCTAATTTTATCTTGTGAAAGTGGATATCTCCTTATGTCCCTCCAGCTTCTAGGAAGATAACCAGAATGTATTATATCATCTAAATCCAGCATCCTATGAGATCAAACAGAATAATGTACACATATGCCAGAGCTGATTGAAGTATTGCTGGTGCTCACTTCCGCTTCACTAAGTATGTGTTTCATTGATAGACGTAATTTGCCACCACCATGAAAGAAACTCAAAGTCCTCTGTTTGTGCCAGTTGATTCCTATGATATCTTGGAGGCTTTTAAAATAGGGATCCAAAATAGATGTGCCCTTGTCACCCCTGCGTTTAAGCTCTCTCCAACAGGAAATGGCACGGGTTCAAATTTTTTTATACTGGAAGCCACATGTAGATAGATAAGAATCATGTCTTGTCTATGACTAAGCATTGACATTTAAATGTTTAAAATCTAGTCAAAATGATCCATGGCGAACCCACCTGAGACTATTTTTCTTTGTCTAAAGTCCTACTTTCGAGCCTCTTGAAAGGGAAGGTGGAGCTCTCGGGGTTGTGACATGACGATGTTATGTAGGAAATGGAAGTTTGCTTTATTGTTGGTCTTCAAAGACCACAGGAGATTTTGCTACCGTGCACCACATCATCTCCACAGGACAGGGCTTGATCCCTGTCTTCTCCATCCTCAGGATGGTTGGTTTAAACCAACAGGTTTAAAAGGCAGGATGGATGAAAAAGGCTTTCGCTTCTGCCAAATCACAGATGTCGGCTTCAACACGCCTGGAAAAAAAAAATTTTAAAAAATGAGTGGTATTTCCTTCGAACTGATGTTTCTTCTAGAGGAAGGGGGCAGCTGGAGGGGTGAGGAGGGCTGGGATGTTTATGAAGTGTGCAGGGAATTTTGAAGGAAGCTCACTGAAGGAGGACAGATGGTTGGGGGAACTGGCAGTGTGACACCGAGCCTTTCACTTCTGGGTCGCCCGGTTCAAGCGCAGCCTTGGTCAAGGATGGCACGGAGCCATCTCCAGCAAACGGCTGTTCCCGTGCTCCATGAGAAATGTGGCTGGTGGGGATCAGCTCCTCGCCAGATGGAGGACACCACTGACTGTTTTCCTTCCTGATCCATTAGTGGAGATGCCTGGGGAAACATGAGGGATGTCCAGCGGGGACTGGTTCGGTGGCATTGTCCTGGCGTCACTTCTCCAAGCCAAGGACAGGGATCCCCCAGGATGCAGGTGTTGTCTGTGAGTAGGAAGAAGCATTCCCCAGAAAGGAGGTTGTGTGTCCATCTGTCAGAAGCAGCCTGGAAATGAAAAATCTCCTTTTATGTCTGTTTAATTTCTGACAACGTTCCCATTTACTCCAGGCAGACCCATGGACCAGCATCTCCTTTTTATTCCTAGAAAACAAGGAGAGAATCACATCTGTTCACTGATATTCGACCTCACTGGAGCTGTGGCCTCATGGAAACATTCCTTGTGTTTTAGGAGATTATTCTGTGTTCTAGCCTCACTTTACTGCTACTCTTTAATTTCACTCTACAATACCCAATTTTTAGTTTTAAATTGCAAAATAATTTTTCTTATCACTCTTGGATTTTGGATTTTAGTAAGTGCATAAGGAGAAGAAATTATTTATTTTATTAGCAACATTATTATAGAGAAGATCAAATCAGGAGAGGAGAGAG
>WBMZ01001362.1:0-196060 GCA_013400975.1 Atrichornis clamosus
GGGGCAGGCGCGGCCGCCCCTCCGGCTCGGGCAGCGGGGCCGAGCGGCGCCCGGGATGTTCAACCGGGCCGTGAGCCGGCTCAGCAGGAAGCGGCCGCCCTCAGGTAACGGGGGCGGGGGAGCGGCGACCCCCGGGCGCGGCCGGGCCGCTCCCGCCGAGGAAGTGCCGGGCCGGGCGTGTTCCGGGCCGGGCTGCGCTTCCCGCGGCCCGGGGAGGGGAAGCGCGGAGCTCACGGCGGTCCCTGGGCCCCGCCGGCGCTCGGAGCTGGGGCTGGGGCTGCTCGGCGGCCCCTCCGCCCCGCAGCGGGACCGCGGGGCCGCGGGGGATGCGCGCTCCGGCCGCGCTGGGGAAGGAGCGCGGCGCTTCCCGCTCCGGCGCGGAAGAGGGAACTGGGTTCTGCTCGGGCTTGTGCCTCATCAGCCAAGTCACAGCCGCGAACTGCTGCCTGCTGCTGTTACCGGGGCGAGGAAATAGCCCAGCACATCAGAGCGAGATTGCTCAAACTCCAGATTGACTTTGAAGACTTTGCCTTTGGAGGGAGCGTTTTAAACTGGAATGGGAGTTGCCAAGAAGTAATAATGTAGGACTTCACCATTCCCTCTGCAGACCGGCGCTGTGGTTGAGTGTTGGGTATCCCCGATGCCGTGAGTCTGTCCATTCCAAGGGGGTGATATCTGATATCTGATGCTGCTGAGACACTTGGGGCAACAGTTGCAATGTCCAAATCCTAGAAAATAACACTCCGTTTTATGAAGTGCAGGAAGAAGTCGCAGCCTTTCTAAGAAAAGCCATTTGCGATTCTTGTCTAGAGTTGTTTGGGTTTTCTGGGTTTTTTTTTGGGTTTGGGTTTTTGGCGGGGGGGAGGATGTTTTAAAGGATATATGTCTGGTGAACACTTCCAGAGATGCTACAAAAGCGGAACGTCCCTCGAGTTTCCTTCCTTATAGTTAAAAGTGGAATGCAGTAGCCATCTGTTGTTAGACACAGTCAAAAGAGGATGTTGAGCCTCATGCTCTGAAAAACCAACGCGTGCGAAGGACAGCTCTGCTGAAACAAAAAGGTCTAAAATTCAGCTGCTACTCAGAAAAAATTGTTGTGCAAGGATTCATCTGGTGATGCTTGGATACATGGAAAGTAAGGGAATTTTCCCTTTCCAGCTGCTTGCTTTTGAAGTTTCCCACTGCTTCATACCTTGGATTTATTAGTTCCAGGCTGGTGATTGTTGCTGGCTAGGCATTCTGGTGACTGGAGGAAAAGACAAGGTATCCAGGGTGCTTTTAAAGTAATAATAAAGGTTCATGGCTCGCAGCTTTATGATCCAGGTGGATAAGGGGAGGTGTGCTCAGAAGTTCTTCAAGAAGTGGAGGTGGCTTTTCTTGTATACTAATGCTTAAATACAGAATAAGGAATGTGCTGGTTGCGTGGTGCTTTTGTCATGGTGTGGCAGTTGTTGTTTGTCAGGGAGTTTGCAGAAGGGGTGTGCGGGAAGGAGACAGGCGGAATAGGCGTTCAGGAAGGGATGTGTTCAGTGGGGTTCTCTGAAGGGTGTGAGTCTGTGCTGCTTGATATAGTGCCACAAAGGCCACGGTATCAACAGCTGGAGAGTGACAGCAGCTTGGGAAACCACTGTAGTGTGCAGTGCTTCTGGCAGGCAGAGTGATCAGCATGTCTAACTCAATTAGCTGTGTGTGAATCACTCAGCGTTTGATGGGTTCCCACCTTTTTTTTTTTTGTGCTTGTCAAAAACAAGGGTCAAAACTGTGAGTTTTGACCTGCAGAGTTGCACATATTGATGGTGTTGATGCTTTCTGTGGTTTCAGCCCAGATTCCTGTTTGGAGCATGCAGATATTTGGCATTTTTGATAGCACTCTTCAGCTGATAATTAGAGCATTATTAGTGCTGCACTTACCGTTCTGCCGCGTACAAAGAGCCTTTATCTGCAGCCTGGTGCTGCAGTGCTATTGTCTGACGGGGAAGGCAGCTCCTGTGAGATTCGCCTCTAAAATAGTGCTCCAGCTAATGCAACTGCCTGTTTGTTGGCTTAGTGTGGAGTCCCCTGAAGAATGGTGCTGTTAAAAGGAGCACTTAATCATCTGCTGCGTTGGTAGGAGCAGCTGGCTGCTCTCCGCACGTCGTGCGAGCAGTTGTGTCTCTGAAGCAAATTTCCAACTCAGTGGAAAGTTTGCTTCAGCAGAAACTCCTTCAACTGTGCTCTGCTGTGCATGCCTTGCTGGCTCTCTCTGCCTCCTGGTTTCTAACCCGTGTAAGAGACAGCGAGCTCTGCTCTGAAATTTAATTAGCGTGCTGTAACGTGATAAATGTACTGTGATGTAAGAAATGTAGTTAGCATATTTATCGTCTGATGCACATTCTGTGGGTTACTTTTACAGAAATATTGGTGGAAGAACTGCCATTTTGTAATACCCTTTTTGATGCACAAAATTATCTCCCAGTTTTCAGTAACAGCAAATGTCTGCCTTCCTCATTTAAATGATCATAGAGGTGTATACACATGTTGGTTGTTGAACAATGGTATCAAGCTTGTTGTTTCCAAGGGTATATTACCTAACTTTGTCACTAGACGATTTTAACAGGAGAAAGTTATCTTTATATATATATCAAACAGAGATAAATAGGTGTCAGGAGGATCATTCATGTAAACTACACTTATTACTGTATTGCCTCTTCAAATAAATTGTTTCAGACTCATTAATTTGTACTTCAGTGGAAGTACCATTTCTAAGGTAATTTAGTAACGTTTTATGGGAGATGGATTTGGGCATCAAATTTGTGGGGAAAACCTCTTTCCTATCGTTTAAAATCTTTGAAAAATTCTAGAAATCACACATCAAATCTGCTACAGGAAACCGGCATGTGGTGTGGGAAGTTATGATCCTAACTGGGGAGGGTCAGGTCACTTTTGTATTAGAATAAATGTTGGTGATGGCATATTTAATGGGGTATAGTAAAATTATCCAGCCGTTTTGATGTCCTCATAAAATTTCAGGGTGTTTCCTACTGTCATGGGTCAAGTGCAGCCTATTTTTGTTTGTGCTGAAGGGGGATGTTGATGTTTTGTGGTGTTTGCAGAGGAACACTGAACGTGGGGTTTAGTGGTGCTCAGCCTGGTGTCCCCAGCCCTGGTGTGGGTGATGCTGGGAGCTGTAGCCTGGGCTGAGCTGGGATTGCAGCCTTTGGGGGCACCCAGAGCTGCCCAGCACCTGAGACATCCCACAGCCTCTGCTCTGGGGACCTCCCAGCTTGAATAAGCGAGGCAAGGAGTAAATGGAAGGGTTGCAATGGATAAACAATCCTTGCTCAGGGATCACTGTGTTTTTTGGGTTGTGGAGAACTGGTTAGTGAGGAAAAAACCTGTGTAACAGTGTCCTTACAAGGCTCAGCAGAATGGACACTGGCAAGAAGTCGTGTAGGTCCTCCCTTCAAAACCAAATTTTTTTCTATTAAGGCTGTAGGAGGAGAATGCAGGAAAAGGGGAGCAGGGTCATAGGAGAGAGCAGGGTTTGGAGCTTGACAGGGAGAAATGGGGGGAGAACATAAATAGAGGGACAGAGTTGGGCTGTGCTGGGTAGGCTGGAGGTGAGAGGAAGCTGGGGAAAAATGATGATCAGGGAGGACAGAGAATGGCCAGCAGTAGAATGGGAGACAGTGAAAGCATCTGAGGGGAAGCAGATTGATGTATCCTGGGTGTGTGGCAGCACTTGTTCAGGCCTTTGCTCACCAGAAATTTTTTTTTAGGTTCTCAAGGCCCTGGGTCCGCACTGGCCCATTGAAACACATGCTGTTCAAAGTAATCATTAATGTCCACTTCAGATTTGGCTGGAAAAGAAACACTGGGAATAAAATCTTACCCCTTTATGTTCTGTGCTAAATCATGTGTGAAGTAAGGGAATGGCCTGGTTCTTCAGGGCTTGAGCAGCTGCACACACAGAGCTGCCATTCCGCTCGAAGGCCAGCGTGATCACCACAACAGATTCGAGCTCCTCAGAAGCTTTTGTGTTCTGCTCCGATATACTAATCCATTCCCACTTAAATCTCACAGATTTTCCTGAGATTAGATACCCAAACACTTGAGTCAGGTCTCTAAAGTAAACTTTGCAAGCGGTAATCAAGAACCACATCCTTTTGCGCGAAGTGGGGCAAGCTGAGGCAGTGTTAACTCTCTCTGTCACATGTGAAGGCTGCAAGTCGTGGTTTGGAGACAATTTTCGGGTTCTGGCTCCTGACCTTTAGCTGGAAGACTGTTTCTTATACAAACCCCCCTCTCCTATCAAGAGATGAGAGGGGTTCATTCATTTAGAACAGTTGGCAAAACAAACAGAGTCCACAGGTCCCTACCAACCAAAACCCAGGAGGCTTTGCTGTCATGCCAGTATTCTGCAGGGCTTTAACCTCAGCATTTATTTCTAGTTACTGGCTGGAAAGGGCTTCTGCTAGTGTGTATATATATATATGTATATGTATCTGCATAGATTGTTTTCTGAGATACTTGGGATTAGTTTCATGGTGAAAGAAGGGTTTTTTTAACAGAGCTTTAGCAGAAGTGAGTAAGATCCAGCTTTCCAGTACGTTGGTAGGGAGAAATGAAGGCGTTATAAATAGAAGCTGTATTGCTTACAGTCAGAGTTTTGTGCATCTCCCCAGTGTTCAGTGACCTGAAGTGCAGCTCTTATCCTGCCTTCCCTCCTGTCTTCCCAGGGCATTTTGTGTGTGAGGGGAGAGGAGGCCGAGCACTTTATGTCTGTTTTAGAGCTTTTCAGATGAGCAGTAGCATTCCTGGCATTTTCCCAATTAATAGGTTTTCTGAAGGGTAGCCAGCAAACAAATTTTTTTTTTTTTTTTTGCTATCACCAGCCTTTAATGCAATGCACTTGTCCCTGGGATAGAGAAAATAGAAATTGTGTTCCATCTCTCCTCCCTGTGAGAAGGCTGGCTGGCAGACCAGATGTGGGCACAGGCCAGTACACCTTATCAAAGGGGAATTTCAGTGGACTTGGAAACAAAAACATAAACTACCCAGTTGCCCCAAAGCAGGTTAACTCAGCTGGAGTGGGGCTCTTCTGCTGGCTGTCCGTCCTCCTCTTGGACTGGGTTAACATCTTGGACTGGTTCTCCTGCTTAACAAAGATTATTTTTCTTTCTCTCTTTGCTTTTACCCAACCTCCAGCCTCCAGTGATGATCCTTTTCTTAAAAATAAATTTCACATGAGTGACTGACCAGGAATTGCTTTATGGAAGCCAACGTTGTTGGCAGTGCCAGAACAAAATACGGACTGGGGTCATTGTGTTCCACAGGCAGAAGGTGCTTGATCTCCTATAAAACAGTGACAGTGCCTCCTTACATGCTCATGAATTATATGGCTGTAAGGAATTTTTGCCTCCTTAAAGGCAAAGCAGAATTCAAGTGTCTGTACGTGTGTTTGTGTTTCATTTCAGTTTTATGATGTTTCCCTTAAATAGAGCAGGTGAAATCAAGGGTGTGTGGGGCAATGGGGGAGACATCCATGTGACTGGTATTTGTCATTTCTAAAGAAGTTGCCTTGATTTTCATTTTTTTTTTTCCAGAGATAAATGACAGCGAGGGTCACCCAAGCAGCAGCCACCAGAGCTTGAAAGGAACCTCAAAATGGGCCACGTCACTGGAGAACCTCCTCGAGGACCCAGAAGGAGTGAAACGATTTAGGGTTGCTATGTTAACTATGGATATTTCTAGAAAACAAAGTTAGGCTTTAAAGGGGAATGAGCCTCAGCATTAGAGGGTGCAGCTGTGGCAGTGCTGCAAACAGGGGCACACATCATTCTAGAGACGTGCCCTGAGCAGAGCTGGAGCCGAGCTGAGCTTCTGAGGTCGCACCTTTTGCCGCCTGCCCCTGCAGCCTGCTCTCAAAAGGCACATGCAAGACTTCTGGCTGGATCTTCCTAATGGGATCTATCCCCTGTTGCAAGGATTAACAAGTTGCTGTTGGATAAGCTGCAGTCCTTGAGCCACTGATCTCCCCTGCCAAGCGTTATTTGTCACTGAGGACTGGTCCTGGGCTCTCTTTTCTCACACATTGTCCTCAAGCAGTGAGTTACCACGAGCAATCTGGTGACTCTGTCACTCTTGCTCTGTGTTTAGCAGCTCGACTGAAAAATATTCCCCTTCAGTTTACTACCAAGTGTGGGCTGGTGCAGCTCAAAATGGCTTCAAGTTTAATTGGGTGAGGGTGGTGAGTTGGTGTTTCAAGGCCATATTAGATGTAAGAATAGGAATTATGTACTTGAAAGTGCTTTTGCCATACCATACTGATAAAATGCACTGGGATAAAATGGTTTCCTGCCAGACTGGTTTGAAAAGTGAGGTAAACAAGAATTACAAAACGCTGGTTTTGAATTCTTAAAAAAAAGTAATCTTGATGCTATTTAATTCGTATCATTACTTATCTCTATTTTCTAACACTTGAAAGAGAAAACTGATGATCTCAGAGCTGTAAATGTTTCAGTCATTCTGTTTCATAAACAAATTTAGTGTACATTTTTCCCCTTTTAAAGCATTCCTCACTTTTGGAGGAATGTGCTGTGTTTAAACACTGTAGAAAGTGCAGCTACATCTTCTGCTTTGCTTAAGTGAATTTATTGCCACTGATGATCATGTTTAGAAACACTCTTATTTGTAGAGATTTTACTCATTACAAAAGTCAGAAAGATACTACGTGAGGATCTCAAGTGATCTGTGACTCTCATTAAAATAGTTCATTACACTCACCTCCTAATGAATTCATACATTTTTGAATTTCCCTTTGAGTAGTGGCTGTAAAAGAGCTCGAGTTACTTAAGGGAGAGTGAAGAAACTATTCCTGTTAGTTACTGATAAGGTCTGAGATTAAATGTAGCCCATCACGCTCCTGGAATGTGCCTTCGAAGTGCAGAATATCTGAGTGCTCATCTGTGTGCTGGTATGGGCAGATGCACAAATGCAGTGGTTCTGTCACACTGGGTTGTGTAAACTCCTGGTAGAGTTAATTGTAGGCAGCTCCTGCTGTTAATTGCCATGGTAGGAAGAGAGAAGAACAATGGAGAACTGGGATCCTAACATTTGCCTGTTTGCTTTTCTCTTTCCTAGGAGTTTTTAAAGAAAGAATTCAGTGAAGAAAACGTTTTGTTCTGGCTAGCATGTGAAGAGTTTAAGAAAACACAGGGAAAAAAGCAGGTATGTTTCCTAAATAAATTTTACTTGTCAACAAAGTTTACTTAGCAGAGCTGGAGCTAAAACATCTCTGTTGCATAACGTGCTTTGTGTGAGTGCAAATAAATGTATTTGAAGAAATTGCACTAAAATCATCGTGGTGCAGTTGTTTGGAAACAAAGTCAGTTCTATTTCAAATCAAAACAAAGGACTGAAATTGTCAATTTTCCCATGTTTTGAAAACGGAACTTTTTGTAGTTTCTTGGGAGTAGCAAAAGTGTCATTAATTCAGTGATGTTGCATCATCTTGTTTGCAAATACAAAGATGTTTCATTCAGAACTTTTTTAAAGCATAGCAGCTATTACATGGAAATATACACCACTTAAATATTTTAGTGGAACATAAAAATAACGAGTGGCACAAACAAAAATATTTTACAGCACCAACGTGAAACATTTTTCCTTATCAAATTACAAGTTACAGAACAAAAGGGGTCTGTTTAAACTTTTTCATTTAAATATTTATCCAAATTGATATGTACCTGCAGAGCATTTTCATTTTCATGAAAGCTAAATCTTTCTAGTAGGAAATATTCTATTGGAAAATTTTCAACCAGCCACCTCCAGTAAGTTTTTTTCCACTGCTTGGATCTTGGTTCACATTTAGGTCCAGGAGGAACACAGGATCCACTTTCACATTTAGACTTTGAATCCCATAGAGTCAGGCCTAGAATATATACTGTGTTTTGTTTGCTTGTTTCTGAAAAAGTTTTTGTGAGTGTTCTTTTTGTTTGTTTTGTTGTTTTCTTGAGAAATTTCAAATTTATTTGGTCTTTCAGAGGAGGATTCTGTGAGGATGAAATTAAGTAGTTTCAAAACTCTTAACTGATCATCATGTCCTTGAGAATCAGACTCCTAAAACTTTTTTTTAAAATCCTACCTTTATGATTTTTACCTGAGTGCAGCTCTTGTTCCCAAAGGGCACACTTTAGTACCATGAGGGGGTGAGACTGAGAAAATGCCACTTAAACCTCTTCCAAATGGGATTATGTGTGCTTTGAGGAAGGTCAGAAGTGTCAAGGGATAGGAATCGGGTGGGAGAACCGGGCTAGAGAGGTGCTGTGAAGTGCAGGTGTAAGAGGGCTGTGTCCAGACTGCAGGATCCCTCTCTTAAGGTCGGTCAAATACTGTCAGCTGAAACAGTTTCCCACCAGATTTTCTGCAAAAAAAAAAAAAAATTCCTGTTTTCCCAAACAACGTGTTCTGGAAAGAGGAGTCTACTTTCTGTAAAAGTTCTGTGTTTTGCACTGAAAAAAGCATTCCCCTCAAAACAATTTGCTTGGTTTAGTTGCAGATATTTTTTTCATATCGATAAGTCCATAAAAATGCAACAATACTATTTTTGGCAAGAAGAGGGAAATGTTCAATTTGTCTGTGAACTTCGTAACATTTAGTAGTGTCAGCTTTGTGTATTCAGCTGTTTCCCTCCCTTATTAAGGTCCACCAATGCAGAAAGTCTTCAGAAGAGAGGAACCAGTCAGTCTACTTTTCTGTAAATCCCACGCTTTCAGTGGGATGATATTCATATTTTCCCTTGCCAAAGAATTTCCATATTTTTAGCTAATTTAGGATTGCACATGCCAGTATAGAAAACGGTAAAGTGATTTACAGAGATGGGAGCTTAGTGAATCCTTCAATGAACTGCCCAATGAATGGACAGAGACTTAACTAGGTTCTATTTAGGTTAATTATTCAGTACCAGTCATTCCACAGTCCAGTGCTGCCCAAATTATTAAAACTGGCTGAATTAATGTGCCTTAGAATGACACAGATCTACAGTAAATTTTTGTAGCTACTGCTTATGGGTGGCTTTGTTTAGATAATTTACAAAGCGAGGAAAAGCACTAAAAATAGAAATCTTTCCAGTGTTTATGATAGCACGAAGCATGAATTTGTCTTCTGAGAGTGACTCTTGCAGAAATCACTTTGCATCTCTCTGTTGTGAGCACAGTATTCTAAAAACAAATTTTTACCTGTTTTATAACCTGCTTCTCCTTAAAACTGGTTTACCACACAGACTTGCTCATAGACACTGAGACTTGTGGTCAGATGAAGCTGATGTCCATTTAACCCAGGCTGGAGTGAGTCCCGAGGAGGCCACAAGGATGCTCAGAGGGCTGGAGCCCCTCTGCTCTGGGACAGGCTGGGAGAGCTGGGGGTGCTCACCTGGAGAAGAGACGGCTCCAGGGAGAACTCAGAGCCCCTTCCAGGGCCTAAAGGGGCGCCAGGAGAGCTGGAGAGGGACTTGGGACAAGGGATGGAGGGACAGGACAAGGGGGAATGGATTCCCACTGCCAGAGGGCAAGTTTGGATTAGGTATAAGGAAGAAATTCTTTACTGTGAGGTTGGTGAAACACTGGGACACGTTTCCCAGAGAGGTGACCAATGCCCCATCCTTGGAAACAGTCAAAGCCAGGCTGGATGGGGCTCTGAGCAATCTTACCTAGTTCAGCATGTCCCCTGTCCCTGCAGGGGGTTGGAACTAGATGGCCTTTAATGTAATTCCCATGATTCTATGAATGGGATTTTTTTCCCCTATTTTTAAAGCATAAGATAAACTTTTCCTTACTTGACATGAGAGTGCTGTTGTGGGGGTTTTTCTGGTCAGTTTAAACTTGCCCAAAGGTCACCACCTGGCCAGTGGGCCAAGCATGCATTGTGCCAGGGATATTTATTGTTATCCTTTCTGTGCCAGCCTGGAGCAGTTGGGTTTGTACAGGCTGGTGTTCCATTAGGGTGGAGGCTTCAGGCAGCAGGGGAGATTTTTGGCATCTGCAGAGTGAGGCAGCAAGCAGAATGCATTACTGCTCTAGGCAGGTTTTAGATGGGCTGGGTTCAGCCCATCTTCTTGCAGCAGGAAAGTACAGACTTCCCCCCGCAGCTCCACACACATCTGTGTTTAAAAACAACAACAACAAAGGGAATGTTCCTTTAAAATTGAAGTTAAAATAGAAATTTAAGGTTTAGCGAAGATTGAGAAAGGAATTAAGTCAAGTCCACTTGTAGCAGTGAGCTCTGTTGCCACCCATGTGGTGCTCGTGTTAGGGCATGTTATTTAATTACTGAAATGGGAGTGGTAGGGATAAGTGAATAAAATTTAAGTATTTTATTGGAGTTAGTCATATGTTGTTGCATTTGTGACTGTTAATGAAACAAACAACATGTCCTGCTGCGTCCCAGGGTTTAAATGTTTCTTCTCTGGCAGCTGAGCTTTAAAAATAAATTACAGTTGTAATAAAAGCTTCCAACAACAGGGAATATTTTCAGCTCTTGCTAAAACCCACCAAAGCATCCATGCTGGAGTTTTGCAGCGAATGGTTTCAGGACAAAGTCTGTGTATGCAGGAGTTTCTTCTGTTGCTTCCCATGTGGAATGTGGCAAGGGTTTAGCAGGACTGGGTGATGCTGCACAGCTGCTGGCTGCTGGAGCCTGGTCTGAGGAGCATCTGGGGCTCCCAGTCACCTCATTTGGGAACCACACATGCTTGGGAGCTGAGTCTGACCTTAGGAAAGGAAGTGGGAAAGAATATTGTATCCTCTTGAATAGTGAGGGGGATTGCTGTAGACAGGACTTTGTACTCCAAATGGGAATCTGGCACGGATGCTGGGCGAGCACACAGATGTGAGACGTGCCAGAAATCCTTTAATAACCACCTGTGAACAAGATCCCAGTTTAAGAGCTGTTTCAGTTCCAGAGCATGAGTTTCAGGCTGGTTGCAGGGCAGAGAATTGCACCGACTGAATGGGGACCATCTCTGCCTCCTGCACCTGGACCTGACTCTGCCTGAGTGACCTTTGGGGAGTGTACAAACATACTGGCAGCTTCAACTTACTTTCTTTTTAAAATGAATTATAAATTGTAGTTAAACTGCTGCTGTACTGCTGAAGCATAGGTGTAGCACAACACATCTGTTTGCAGCAGAACCTGTAACGTTCAGCTGTGCATTTCCGTATTTCTCCACTGGTGTAAGTCAGGTGCCCTGTGTCTCTCCAATGGCCTCCTCTCCCTACCACAGCTCTTTCACTTCCTTTGTTATTCTTCCTCACAAAATCCAAAGAGCCTCCCTCTTTCACCAGCCTTCCACACAGTCCTCTTGTTCCCCTCCATGTTTTTTTAGCTTCCTCACAGCTACTTCTAGTTTTGTCTTTCCTCTCGAGCCTTCCTCTGCTCTTCCTCCGCAGTGCCCAGCTTGCTCCTGTGTCCTTGGGCAAGCAGCACCTTGTGCTGTGGTGGGTGTGGAGCTACATCTGCCTTGAGCAGCCATCACCCAGGGTTGTCCTGGCAGTTCAAGCAGAGCAGATAGCTTTTGAGCATGCACTGCTGCTTTTCCTCTCTGTTTTTTTTCTCTTGCCAATTTTCCATTGACTCAGCAGGAGGGTAATTTTTTTCTCAGTCCTTTGCCCCACTCTCAAGCATGGTTGAAATTGGACTGCAGGTTTAAGAGTTATTTAGGTGGGACAGGCAGTACAATTGCTCGTGTGATAACAGCTGAAGGCCCCTTTTCAGTGGCTCAGTTAGGGCATTAACTTTGCCAGTTGAAGTAGTCACACCTCTGATCGATGGGATTTAGTTGCTCATTTAGAACAGAAGTGGCTGACCCAGTCCTCTCTGATCTGTGAAACTGGAAATTGTTAAAAACAGTTCATTGTGACCTAATGCACCTGACACAAAAATGTTCTACCCATCAGATGGATAATGAGTTTTAAAAAGGAATACTAGAAAATGGGTGCCCCCTTCAGCAGTGACAGAGTCGACTCATTAGACCTGCTTCATTCACAAACACATGCAGCTTTTCTTCTAATTATCCCCAAGTGCAAATGTATCTCAGCTGGAAAACATGGAAGTAATTCTGAGACTCCTTCATGGGCAAGGGTTTAAATGCTTCCATCTTCAAGCCCTATTCCCATCAAAGGTATAGCCCTTTAGCTGGTCTGGAGCTGTGGTTGCTCATTAGAGGTACCATGGGGGGACCTGGTGAGTACCCAGGGCTGGAGGTGGCCCAGAGCTGCTGCTCGGGGGTTGTTTTCAGCCTGCAGAATTCGCATTGCAGCAGGGGAACTTTGCTCTTGCCTGGCTTGGCTCTCTTCATCCCCTCTGTTATCCAGCTGTCTGGTTAAGGGGGGAACTTGCACAGAATTTCAGAGGATTGTGGCCACTCACTGCTTTGAAGCTTAAAGATGCTGGTGGGATCGAGATGTTATCACTGTCATAGGTTTGTCAGGGGAAGAACACTGGAATCAGGGCAAATACCAACAAACAGCTTTATGCAGGTCACACCCTTTTTTATCAGCTTTCAGAGGCTATTGAGAGGCTTGTCTTTACAGATTAGCCAAGTTGCTAGTGTTTTCTTTAATCATGTAGCTAGTGAGGTAATGGGTGACACGAAGCATGTGGTGTGACAACGTTATCTGACAGCAGCATGGATGATGCTCTAGCTTTGCTTAGTTTTGCCTTGCAGTAAGTTTCCAGTGTATTTTCCTCTGGGTTCCTTGCACATACTGATGATCTGTTAGGAAAAATAGTCTTTTTAAAAGGGAATACAGGGTCTAGGTGATGCTGAGCAGTTTTACACTGGATGCTGAGATTCAAACACCACAACCTACTCATACATACTGAGTACTGGTAGCTTTCACTAGTATTAGTGTAGATGGCAGCCAGCAAAGGTGTTTTTCTTCCAGGACAAGTGAACAGATACAAGTAGGCTAATCTATGTGTGGGGGTTTGGGTTTTTTTTAATTCAAAATATGTTTTGGTTTTAGGACGTGAACCTCAAGAAGTGACCTGAAGCAGTCTCCAACCGAACATTACCCAATCAGAGAATATTTCCACAGCAAATAATTCTTTTAAATAAATGTCATTTTAAGTAATTCTTTTAAATAAATGTCATTTTGCAGATGCAAGAAAAAGCTAAGGAAATTTACATGACTTTCCTGTCCAGTAAAGCTTCCTCCCAAGTCAATGTTGAAGGGCAGTCCCGTTTGAGTGAGACCATCCTGGAGACTCCTCACCCTCTCATGTTTCAGAAGCTCCAGGACCAGGTAAAATCACTTTCTTCAATAACACAGTTTCATTCATTTTTGTCTGGTTTTAATGAACTCTGCTTTCTACCCGTGGCATGGATTGAGCAGGTAGGCACAGAGCTGGGTTGCTTCCACGTTGGGGATATTGATGCAGCTGATCTGAGGTATTCCAGGTTCTCAGCCCCATCTAATTAGGCCCACTTAATTAAGAGGCTCAATAAAACCATGCTAATTCCTACTCAGGACTTTCCTGGAAAACTGGATGGAGTTTTCTCCTGGGTTGCTGTGTGGGTAGCTTGAGAATCACCCAGCTTGACTAACTCAGTGCCTTCTTTTCCTGTGTATTCACTTGTTCTGAGTCATTGCTGATGTTTGTTTCTCTAGTTGCCACTGGTTTCCTTGAGAGCTCAAGAGTCTTCATTTTGCTTTGGTATTTATATTGATATGAATATAACACAGTTTTCTGAAAACCCTCCTCTTCTGTAACATGCAACACTTAGAGGAGTTGATATCTGCTTTGCCTTTTCCTAAAGAACTTGGGAGGTCTGGTAGAAATTAGGTGACAGTTTGCAGGCATGTCTCTGGGTGGTAAATTTTCTTGATACTTAGTTGATTTCAAAGCATAAGTTATGAAGTGAGTCACTCTTATCTGCAGCTTTCCAGCACTTGCAGTACTATTTTTAATTTCTGTACCATCCTCAAGACTACCTGTATTTTCTATTTGGCTCTTTCCTTTTGTGGCGAAACAGCACAGTGATTTAAATAGTGTTTTCAATCCATTTCAATCAGGTATTGATTATGTTAATTGGGCACTGGCTGGGTCAGTTGAAGGGGCCCGAGGAGCAAAGGCTCTGCTGTTTTTCAGGCAGGTTCCAAGACATTAGCAGTGGAAATGTCTGAAACCCAATTTTCATGTGAAGAAACAGAGTTTTTCATGGGAAAACTTCTGACTTGGGGGAAGGGAAACGTTCTGGTAGACCTAAGCACTGCAGTTCAGGGTGGGTGATTATGGGAGTGAAGCTGGAGCGACTTCTGGAGTTCAAATATCTTGCAATGTTACAAATTACATGCACGGGGGGAGCCAAGAATAGTAATACCTGAACTGGAAACATAGTGCACCCGTGGTAGAGGAATTCCACTAGTGTGGGAAGAAATTCTGTCATTAAAAAAATGAAAACAAATGCAGAGCATTTCTGGGTCATTGCAGGATTCCAGTGCTTGAAGCTACTGTTTACTGCTGTTAGATAATAGTTCAGAAGAGTTATGGTCTTCTCTTGTTTTCAATCCTTATAAAGTTATGGAGGCTGGTGTAATTTGTTCTCTAAAGAGCAGTGTTAACCACTGCTGGCACTGTGTGTCTGAAGTAGAAGAAGGCAGAGCTTGAGAGCCACAGTCTGGTCCACAGCACTGCTGGTAAAGGCACTGCCGTTCTGCAGAGACCTCCTGGTTTAACTGGGGACACTGGTGGGCTGTGGGCTGGTGCTCCTGGGGTGGCCTTGCCTGCCCCCAGGCTGTTTGTGCTGAATGGATGCTGTTACAGTGGTTCACAGAAATCCATGTGTTTCAAAATGCTTGTGGAACAGGAGCGTTTACCCCATAAAGGCAATGAGAGGAGCCGGGGGGAGAAGAGAGTTCTGCTTTATATTCTGTTCTTTATATTTGGCTGACCAGACTGTAGAAAACTTTGATCTTCAATGCTCTTTCTCTCTGGGAGATGCTTTAAGTGAAACCAGGAACAAGAAGGGTCTAAGTTCTTAACACCAACATGACATTTTAACAGGCAATTTTTTCCTTACAATTTGTTTCCTTTGAGCTGGTTGGATAAATTTAGTTATACTGTAGTTAGCCAGTGCCAGGAGGTGTAATTTGACTTTGCTTAAGTGCGTAGATCAGGGTCTACACAGCATGCGTGTTTTGGGATTTTTCATATTCCAGTATTTCCACAGTTTTAAACATGAACTTAAATATTTACACATGTAAGCAAATAGTGTTTAGTAAAATCCATCATGTAATTTACTTGTAAGGGATCTATTTCAGCAGATGCACAGACAAGAATAGTCAAGTTTTGGGTATTTGCCTTTATCTGTCCAGGTTCCTTGAAGATGTGAATTGAAAAAGCAGTTTGAGATTTTTATTTTTTTTTTTTTTTTCATTCTAGCAAAGACTTGTATTACCTGGTTGTACTATCAGTTAGAAGTGAGGCCTGTAAATGTAAAGCTGAATTAGCCACACCTGCAGGTCTGAATCCAGAAATTTGTCTTGGAAATTCAGCTACTCTGAGTATCATGAAATGCTGTCAGTCCTGAAATATGACTCAGAGGCTCCACCAGGGAAATAATAGACTGAGGGTGATGCTGGCTTTGGTTTTGCCTCAGTTATAGTGTTGAAGTTTGTTTTATTCCCTCCCCTCTGTTTCAAGACCAAGGAAAATATAGCCCTGACCTTGACACCTGAATAGATTCCAGGCTCCTCTCCCAAGCCCTTTTGTTTTCAGAAAACTCCAAAAGAGTCGTGGCTTTTCTTGTCTGCATTGGGTGTAAATAGAAGAGCATCAGTTACAGTGAGGGATGAGCCTGAACTCGAGCCCTGGAGAGAAAAGCTGTACTTGGGGCTGAATTTGTGCCTGCCTGCTGGCTGTGAGAAGCTCTTGGCCTAGTGAAGGGTGAAATGACACAAATTTTGTTCACCACCAATTTAACCCCCCATTTTTAGTGGGCAAAGTACATTTGCACCAGGTCAGCTCTTTGTGGCAGGTACCTGCAACATTTCTCATCTGGCCTGAGAGCAGTCTTGGCATTTGGTTGTGTAGTAGTCTAAAAAAGAGGGGAAATTGGCATAGGTTTAAGAAACATTGGTTAAACCAGTTGTTTCAGTATTTGTGTAAATTAGTTAGCGGCTTTCCTTTGTTACCCAGCGTTCTGCATGAGTTGCTCTGCAATGTTCAAGAGTCCCTGCAGTCAGAAAGGTGCATAAGAGGTACCTCCCTTTCTCCATCTCTGCCTTGTCCCTCTGGATACCTCCCAGACACCCTGCCAGGAGGATCTGATCCTCCTGCTGAGTGACCATGGCATGGGGCCTCTCACCTGCAGTGTCAGGTGTGCAGAGTTGGCTGTTGTGACAACTGTGACGTGATTCTTGAACTAATATGGATGCCATTGCCAAGCAGTGACCACGGAACCTACAATATTAGTTGTTACACTCAGCCCCTTGGAGAGTTTGAAGTGTTGTTTTTTTTTTTAATGTCTAGCACTTTAGCAATGCTTTAGAACAAAACTACATTAGAATTATTACATCCTTCTCATTTGAAAAAATCTCATTTTACTTTGGTCATTGGTTTTGTGTTCTTTTTCTCCCCTTTTCCCAGATATTCAATCTCATGAAATATGACAGCTACAGCCGCTTCCTAAAGTCAGACATATTCTTAAACCATAAGAAGAGTGAGGAGCAAGAGGAGAATTCACCAGAGGCTCAGACTGCAGCTAAAAGAGCATCAAGAATTTACAACACATGAGACCATGGATCCCTTCAGGAGAGGCAGTACAATAAGGAAATTACACTCAGGAACAGTCTAGGTTCATAGCAGTTGCATTTAGGACTTGGAAAGCTCAAAACCTTTTTAGGAGATACTTACCTCTTAATTGCTTGAATGACTAATTGTTTTTGCATGATAGTTATTAACCAAGCACCCGTGGAAAGACTGTTTCCTAGCTAAAAGGCTGAGGTGTTCCTCCACAGCATGAATTGCCTTTCATATTTCATGAGTTAAAATGCTTTCAATTCTTGTATTTTCTTTTGTGAGGCGTCTTGGTGATGAGAAATGGGAGGCAGCATGGTGGGTTTTTAATTTTTGCCTTGTAATTTTTATTTGTGACTAGCTTTCACATCTTGAACTGCTGGGAGAAGTTGTTGAGGAGTTTCACATTAGTTTGTGGATGAGTCATTCATAGCAAATTTAATCATAAAGGGACAGCATCTTTCAGGGTTAAGCTCAGTAGAATCCAATCCCTTCCCATGTAACTTCGTTCTTTCAGGGTGATGTCCGTTTTTCTTTGCCTTTATTGTTGGATCAAAACACTTTTCTAGTCATGATTTTCATTTCTGCATCTCCTAAGTTTCCCCCTGCCCCATTTTTTGTTTTGTTTTTTTTTTTTAATGCAATAGACAATCACCTTCTTCAGAGGATGGAATAACCTCTATTCCCTTGGGAGCAAAAGCTCTAAAAGAGACAGAGTCTCAGAAGAACTTCTAACTGCCACTAGGAAATGTGACAGCAAATATCCCAAAATATCCCACTCAGGGCACTCTGATTCCAGCAGAGCTTGGCTGGGGCATGTCCCTCATATCCGTGTGACACCAGTGACTCGTGCTGGTATCAGGAAGGATCTGGTCTCTCCCAGTTCTGAACAATCCTGCTCTGTGCAGCAAGAGCACTTTGGCAAAGGACCAACAAACCAAATTTTTCTGCTAAAATCACCCTGCTGAATTTGGTTTGCCCCACAGAAGTATTTCAGGGTTTCCCAGTTGTGACTTTGGAGAGGTGCAGTGGAACAGGGGGTTGGCAGTGGGCGTCAGCCACTCTCACATCAAGCTTGAGAGGAAGGGGAATTTAATTCTGCCCAGTGCAATCACAGATAAAATGTCAGGTTGGTAAAGGAAGACACTCCCAATGAGCCTTCCATGTTGTCCTGGGAATGTGCCAGCACTGCAAAGCACATTTTGGAGTAGAGTTTTTCACGTGTTCATGTATTTTTAATTAATTTGCTGCAGTGTTACTAAATTGCAGTTTAAGTTGGGAAAATGTATTAGCTACTTGCTTTATTTACAGGCTTCCCAGCTGTAGTCTGGCTGTTTCCCATTCTCTCATTATTTACTCTTTCATTTTTTGCACTGCTTCTCTTGAACTTTTGTTTATGTGCTGGCTAATCTAAATGCACAGTTAGCTTTTGAACATTTTGTACTTATTTTTTGTCAGAAAGGCCAGATATTTTTCATACATTGCTGTCACTATCAATGTTTAAAATCAAAGTCTAGATTGTAATTTTTGAGAAGGCAAACTCACTTGGTAGACTTGATTATTTCTTTTAACTCTGAGCCACTCTTGCAGGTATTGTGTAAAGAAAATTGCTTCCATGAGCTTTTCCCTTTTTAAATGTAAAAGTGGGGATGGAAGCTCTTCCCCCTAGAGCTACATGCCCTGTTCATTTTTAGAAAATCAAAGAAGAGGTCAGTGGCTCCATGTGCATGTTGTAAGGTGTAATTCTTACGCACTGAGTTCACGTTCTTTTTGTGCTCTCAAAAGATTTAATGGTGAAGTCATATTACTTCAGGCACTTTCAGTGGTATTTGACCTCATGCTTAAGCTGTATTTCAGTGTTTTACTGAATAAGAATGAACTAAACATGTGCATGAATCTTTTTTTTTTGATGGGGCCTAGGAAATGAGACCATCCAGTTCTGAACTTCCCAATTATTTGTAATCTCAGGATTACCTCTTTTGAAAATTCACTGTAATAACAAACTCTTAATGCCTGTCACAGCAGAGGACAGAACTTCTAATAGCATTGAAGCCCTTGGGAGTGGGCAGCTTAACCCACTTAGGGTTTAGGACTTGGGATTTGTCTTTTCCCAACACTTGCTGCAGAAGTCGTAGTGATACTGAAAAATTCAGCATGGGGTCATTGATGGGAAAAATGCAGAATGAGCTCTTACCACATTCATCACATGGATGCACAGTAGATTCATTTTTAATCATATTGATTTTAAAAGTGCCTGAGCAAGGGAGAAGAGTCTTTGACTATCATGTTTTAAAATAGTAATAATAAAAAATCAGAAGCTGTATGAACAAAGGTAGGGCATTAAAGAAAGAAAATACTGGTTTGTAGCTGCTTATAAACAACATTTTCCTTTGCAGTATGTTCCCTATCAGGTACTGTCTTTGCTTGCTAAGAGCAAATGCCCCACATGAGTAGACCACAAAGGTGCTTTACCACAAGCCGAATTTACTCAAATGGGAATGTGTTTTTAACAGCATCTCAATGCCTATAATGTTTATTTCAATACCTGTTATGTTTCTAATCTGATATACCTTAATCCACAAAATTCTTAATCTTTGAGTTGCTCTTTTTTTACCTCAGAGGTAAAAAGTTGATTGCACCATTGTCTTTGTGGTGTCTGGTTTTGTTGTATTTTTTTAGAACACCAACAAGTAGACTTGCAATACAGTAGACTGTATTTTTCAGTAAAAGAGCAATCAAATTAAAACTGTGCAAGCAGATATCTAATTGCAACACATATGTGGAGAAAGTTATTTTACTTCTGTTGGTATTATCACAAACTTACTTTGGGACATAGATGACATTTGTTCCATGTGGCATAGAACAAATCAGACAGAAAAAGAAAATTCTGCATTCCAGGAACAACTGCAAACATTGCATTGAACCTCAGGCTGTAAGTGGGTGCTCAGAGTTGCTTTATGTAGAGATTAAAGATAGGATCTACTCCTCTTCATAGAACTTACACTGAAGGTATGAGCACTCAAAACAAGCAAGAGAAGTTTCATGCCTGATTGCATGCCTTAAACTCTACCCTATTTTGTGTTTCTCAGCTAAAGAATTAAAATATTCTACAAATACACCAACTCTGTGTGCTGACAGTTCTTTTATGTTCTGAACACAGTTTGGGCTGAGATCATATCCCATAGTTATCCCATTTTCTGCTCTCAGGCCTTAACGCAGTTGTTTACAGTCTGTCCTAGTATGTTTTTTTCTTGGAAGATGGAATGGCACAGTGGGGCCCGCTTCTGACTGAGCTCTTGTCTGAGCAAATCACACAAAGTCACTTGAACAGTGGAAGATGCCTCTCGTACCTGCTCCATCTCCCTTTTCTTTTGTTCCCGCTGCATTTCTTCCATCACACTTGCCAGCCCATAGTGTGTGGAGAAGGAGGGTTGGAAGAATCAGAGGGAGAAAAAGGTTTGAATGTTTGGGTTTGGATAACAGTTTGGAACACGCTTGGTTTTCTGCTGAAGATTCAGACTTATTTAAGTGGGTTGCGCTTACATCTGTGTTGAAAACTAATTGAGCCTGATGCAGAGAGGTCTCAAATAATTCTGTGACGGGTTCAAAGCTGAGAAGTGGTATATTTTCCCTTTTATAAATTGTTTATAACTACTTTCATCCTAAAATAGGGCAGCAAATCTTACAAAGTCTCCCGCTTTTGCCAAATGTCTGCCCCTGACAAAGCAGAAGGGCTGTTTACACGACAGCGATCGTTTCCCCGTCCCCGAGGCAGTTCCCCTTGTTTTGTATCCAACACCGCTCCTGTCCCGGGGCTTTTGGCAGAGCCGCAGTTCAAAGCGAGCTGTGGGGCATCCTTTATCCCGAGGATCTGTGTGACTTTACTGTGCTGCCATACAAGTGCTCCGCAGCTGCAGCCCGAATTCTCATCGCTCCCGTTCTGCAGCTTGGCTGTAATTAAGTGAAAGATGCTTCTCATCAGGGCTATTCTATCCTGCCTGAACAGCCTGAAAATCCGCCGCAGCCAGGAGCTAAAAAGCACCCCCTTCCCAGGGGCTCGGGATGGTGGGGCAAGAAACGGGGGGAAAGGCGGCATGGGGCTGCTCCCCGGGGGAATGGGGCGAGTGCCACATTTATCAGCACCCTCTTCTGGCTCTCGTCAGAACAACGTGTGGGGATTTGGGGCTGGAGGCTCCGAACACGGGGAGCTCACCGCTGCTTGTCCCTCCCACGCGGTGCGCTCGGCGAGCCTTTGCCCGCAGTCAGCGCAGCCGAGCTGCAGCGCGCTGCTCAGCTGCTGGAGCCGCTCTCTTTGCCCGTAAAGGCGTTTGCTGCTGCTCTGCTCAGAACTTGAGGGGGTCACTGTGGATGAGAAGACCGACGAAAGTTGCTTTGAAAGCTGGCACTACAGAGCAGACGCCGCTCCCGAGCCCCTGAGCGTGCTTCGTGCTACAGAACTGCAGACGCGGGCCAGCAGTTGTCCCTTCCCCCCGTGCGGCTCCTGCCGCGGGCTGTGCCCGTGGGAATCGCCCAAAGACCGGACATTTCCTAAGGGAAGCAGTGACCAGCATGCTGAGTGCTGCAGCCCGGGGAACGGGTGCTCCTACACTTGTTTCCACCTCACTCTCCTGTTGCTCCAGCTTTTCCAGGGGTAACATACCCAAAAACCCCAGCCATTGCCTGTCTGCACCCCCCGCGTCACTCATGGGCTCTGTAAAGCTTCGCTCACTTTGCACAAAAATCTGCAAACCAGCGGGAAAGGCTGGCTGAGGAAAGCAGGGCTGCGCAGGCAGGGCTGGGAATGGGGAGTGTTCCCCACGCTCCCTGTCTCGGGCAAGCACCAAAAACGCTGTCAGTGCGATGTCCTGATGCCATGGGAGAAGTGCATGGGGCTTTTTGGGGTTTTTACCATATAAATTTCAAGCAGAATCTGTCAGTTTGTTCCCTTACTAGAGCACGGCAGCCCCTCAGTGCAGGTTTTCCCAAAGGAATCCCAGGTTTTTCCGTGAGCTGTGCTGCCTGACCAGACCCCTCAGCCCAGGGGAGATCATGGGGGTCAGTGACTTCAGCTGGCAGGAGCTGAGCTCAAGCTGTATCAGCATTAACAAATGTGGGTTTCATCAGGCCTATCTCAGCTGCCCATGGACATGGTGAAGCAATTGATTAGATAGATTTCAAGTGTTTTTCCATGTCATGACTAAGATAAGGTAGAAACTTGAAATATTTGAACAAGTTACGCTAACGACTGCAGCACTGAAGCTCTCCCAGAGTTACAAAAAATGCTCCAACTTGGAGGTAAGTTGAAACCTTTCAGGTTCTTTTTCAAGCTGCAGTCCAGAGGAACAGCTGAACAAAAATTGTTCCTAGTTCTTGTTCTGTATTTACTGATTTCATGATTTTTCCACAGTTTGAGTATTAGGTTTAGACATTCTTTCACATCTGCACTACGCACAACATAAACGTGTCCTTTTTGCATACCTGAAGTGCCACAGAGATGGATCTGACAGTGAGGACAAGCTCATGCCCCTCTCCGTCTGCTAAGAGATACCAAACAATAAGAAACCCCAAAACATGAAGGACAAAAGGCAACACTGCTATAGATACCACTGGGACTGAGAACCTCAGTCCGTGGTTGGAACTCAGGATCAGAATTTTGGTGCAAGTCATTCCCTGAATGAATGGGAAACCCACCTCTGTTGCTTTTCTTGCAGTGTTCAGTTGGCCACTGTTAAAAGCTGTTCTCAACATCCTGACCAGGCTGCTTGGAAAATCCCCAGGCCTAGAGAAGACCTCTGGGATTAGAATTACGATCTACCACATCATGAAGATAATTGTACTCACAGAACTCTGCCTCTGACTGCTCCTCACTCCACATCTTGGACACCAGTTCTCGTTAAGGAAGTATGAAATTACCAGGGGTTTTTTAGAGCAAAGCTTTTATCCTGAAGCCAGAAGAGTATGAGCTGTGTGTTTCATCCTTTCACTCCTTTCCCCCACCCACTTCCTTTTCTACTGTAGAGAAATAAGTGAACTCTTTGTGATCCCTGCTCTCGGAAGGTTTCATCGCCCAAGCTGCTCCATGGATTATCCGTGGCATCCCAGCACACAGATGGCTGGAAGTGACAGCAGTGCTGCAAGGAATTAAGGAAATTATTTCCATCTCGGGATCAGTCTCGTTCACTATGTTATGTAGCTTTTAATCATTTTCCATCCACTCAGATGAATATTTATGTATCATTTACGGAACACGAACAAAATCTCTCTGAAGCAAAATTTCCAACCTCGAGGCGACTTGTTATTTTTGGAGTCATCATTAGGCCTTGGGCAAAGACTTGAGGGAAATCCTATCCTCTGTAGTTGGGCCAATAGCACTGTAAACTTAAAGATGAACTGTCTTTTTCTGAGCTCAAGATTAGGCAACAAACCAGCCTCTCACTGAACCAGTAGCAGCAGTCAGAAAAACTACTGAGTGTGGCAATTTTTTTTGGTAATTGTTTGTGTTTGTTATTTTGACTCTTTGCTCTGGTTGGCTAAAAATACCCTTTCATGTGCAAGTGTGGAATATTCTTCTATGAGAGGAGAGCTGCCAAAACCTGATTCAGTCTTTTTTTCTTCTTCTTTCATTTTTGCCCCCCACTTCAGAAGAGAAGCTACGAGCTGGAAAAACGGAACTGGGAAGTGCTGAGCCTTTTCAGGGCTCAGCATTTTCCAAGAGGGATGCCCAAGGATGTGACTGACCCCCAGTGGGGTGGGAGTGGATGGAAAGGGAAAGCTGCAGGGCTGAGTGCTGCCAAAGGTGGACTCTGCTCAAGGGTACAGTGCTAAGGGTCAGCTGTCCCTGTGCACGTAGCTGATGTCCCAACAAAGCTGACAAACTGCAGAGAAAAAGGACAGGGAAGATCAGTCTATATTCCAAAAGGTCTTCATGGTGTGCTAAATAAAATAGAGATAGCCACAGTAGTGACCAAAGTGACATAGACAAAGAAAAATTCTGCATTCAGCCGAGTTCCAGTTTTGGTCCTGTGTGAAATGACTGGTGGGGCCAAGGCTGGGAGGGCAGAGGAGCTGTAGCTACACCACGAAAACCATTATTCACCTCACTGTTGATTCTTAATTTGCCTATGCTTGAGTTCACCTGGGAACTAAGGTCTCCAAAATCATGATATCGGTGTATCCTGACAATTTTCATTTTATTTACGTGGCAGCAATCTCCTATCAAGCAGCATTTTGCTTCAAGGCACATCCTGCTTCTCCAGAATGGGAGATTTATGAGCATCTGGACTACAGCAGAATAAAGCACCCGCTTCCCAGAGGATGTGCAGACATCACACCCACTCTCTCTTTGCCCTTTGTGGTCTTCACCACACTCTTTCACCCTTCCATTTTGCACAGGTATAACCCACACCAGGATTTTTTTTTCCCCTCTGTTCATATTCTCCTTTAACATTTGTAAATACAGCAGGCAGGGGTGGTTATACTTCTTTACCACAAAGCCTCCTAAATACCTTATAAAAATCACCAGTTTTCAGCACAGGAAAACAGACAGTGGTGGGAAAGAGAAGTAATTGTTACTGAGCTCGATAAAAGGAAAATCACAACTCAGTATGGTTAGCATCACTGTTTTCCATGGAAAAGCAGTTTAACTTGTTAAAACATATAACCTGTTCCATTACTATTTTTTTTTCCTAACACTTGGATGTATTACACAGTTCTGGTGCACCTCTGCTTTAAAAACCAAGAGAAGGTTTTGCTTGTGGGTATTTTTTGTCCTTGTTTTATTTTTTGCCAATGAGACTAGAGACTGAGGTTTCAGTTTTCTGCTGTTGCAGCCGTGCTGATGTAGACGGAGCTGTGGCAAAAGGACATCTGGCTGTACCTTGCAGTGAATAATTTCTGGGAGTCTGGAGATGCCACAGGTTGGCACTGCCGTGGCTCATTTGGCTAGGGATGCTTTGCAAACACGTTTCACCAAGGCTGCAACCCCATTTTTTATTTCTACCGATAACAGCACTAATTTAACAGTGATTTGATCAGGTAACAGCTTTTGCATCTGCTGCAGGTTCATTAAATTAACACCATTAATAGATTTGCTTTTTGGGGGCCTGTCTTAGGCACCTGTTTGAATTGACAGAAGCCAGAGATACAATCTTCACTATTACATTAATGCTGGGATTTTCAGAGGCTTAAACAGCTCCTAAAATTGCAGCTGGCGCCAGAGGTAACATTCTGATAAACGTTCTCCTCGTCCTGCTGCAGGATGGAGCTCTGGCGTCCTCAAACACAGGACGGACATGTTGGAGTGGGTCCGGAGGAGAGGCTACAAAGATGGTCACAGGGTTGGGTCATCTCTGCTGTGAGGAAAGGCTGGGAGAATTGGGGTTGTTAGTCGAGGAGAGAAGCCTCCAGGGGGACCGTAGAGTCCCTTTCAGCACCTAAAGGGTCGCCAAGAGAGCTGGAGAGGGGCTTTGGGTAGGGCACGGGGTCACAGGACAAGGGGAAACGGCTTCAAACTGAAAGAGGGCAGGCTTAGATTGGCTATTAGGAAGCAATTCTTCCCTGTGAGGGTGGTGAAGCTTCGCTCCCGGAGACCTCCGTGCAGGGCAGACACGGCAGAGCCGGGACCCCAGACCCGCAGCGCGGCCCCGGGACCCCCGGCCCGTGCGGGACCCCGGGACACCGGCAGAGGGCGCGCTGGGGCCGCGCGGGGCGGCGGCGGCCGGGACGCTCCTTGGGATTGGGGGTCCCTGGGTGTTATTTGGGATCTCTCGGTGTTATTTGGGATCTCTCGGTGTTATTTGGGCTTTGGGATCCCTGTGTGTTATTTGGGGTTTGGGGTCCCTGAGTATTATTTGGGATCTCTCTGTGTTATTTGGGGTTTATGAGTCCCTGTGTGTTATGTGGGGTTTAGGAGACCCTGTATGTTTCGGGGGGTTTAGAGGTCTCTCTGTGTTATTTGGGGCTTAGGGACACTATCCACTATCCCAGGTTGCTCCAAGCCCCCTCCAGCCTGGCCTTGAACAATTCCAGGGTTGGGACATCCACAGCTTCTCTGGGCAACCTGTGCCAGGCTCTCCCCACTCTCAGAGAAAGCAGACATAACCCATTCACCCTTCCCCAGCAGGAAGCACTTCCAGTGGCACAGATCCAGATTTGACATTTTTTCCTGGCCACCAAGGGAGCAGTCCCAGGGAAAATTGCCTGGACTTTCTAATCGTGCCCATGACCCCCATTCTCTGCCTGTGACATTTTTGGTAGCACTGAGGGAAGCTGATAGCATAAATGTGTTTTTCATTGACTTGCAAATACTGTCCTGACAGTGGAGACTGCCCTACGTTATCTCATGCTTTTGCAGCTCAGTTTGTCCCCCAGAAGCAACAACTGATGAGGGCAGGGGGACAGAAATGTGGTGCTCCTGAGCCTGTTGANGTGTGTTATTTGGGGTTTGGAGTCCCTGAGTATTATTTGGGATCTCTCTGTGTTATTTGGGGTTTATGGGTCCCTGTGTGTTATGTGGGGTTTAGGAGACCCTGTATGTTTCGGGGGGTTTAGAGGTCTCTCTGTGTTATTTGGGGCTTAGGGACACTATCCACTATCCCAGGTTGCTCCAAGCCCCCTCCAGCCTGGCCTTGAACAATTCCAGGGTTGGGACATCCACAGCTTCTCTGGGCAACCTGTGCCAGGCTCTCCCCACTCTCAGAGAAAGCAGACATAACCCATTCACCCTTCCCCAGCAGGAAGCACTTCCAGTGGCACAGATCCAGATTTGACATTTTTTCCTGGCCACCAAGGGAGCAGTCCCAGGGAAAATTGCCTGGACTTTCTAATCGTGCCCATGACCCCCATTCTCTGCCTGTGACATTTTTGGTAGCACTGAGGGAAGCTGATAGCATAAATGTGTTTTTCATTGACTTGCAAATACTGTCCTGACAGTGGAGACTGCCCTACGTTATCTCATGCTTTTGCAGCTCAGTTTGTCCCCCAGAAGCAACAACTGATGAGGGCAGGGGGACAGAAATGTGGTGCTCCTGAGCCTGTTGAGGTACCAAAATGAGCATGGGATGGCCTCTTGCTGATGCTGTGCCTCAGTGTGGCTCATGTCACACAGTTTGCAACTCAGCACAGCTCAGATACTGAACACAGATGAAATGAATGCATCTGGTGGAGTGAATCAGACCATATTCGTGCCTGTGACAAGCAGCCAGCTTGTTTATGGTGCTTAACTTGACTTTTGCTCTATTTTTCCTGCACCCTGGATGCTTAGCTCTGGATTTGCTAATGCCTCCCTGTGCTTTTGAAGCTGCCATGGGATGAATGTGGGTGGATGAGGCACTTTGGTCTTCTGAAATAACCAGACTGGCTCAACGTGTCTAAAACACCTGCCAGTGTCAGTGCTGCAATTAAATGTTCCCCTTTAGTTTGCAGGATGAACACCTTGAAGAGGGAGGAGGCTGCATTTATATCTTGTAGAGCACTTTTCTTGGAGATGTGCAGTGCTGCAAATGTGCTACGAAACTGCCACGGGGGTCAACAGGTCCAGGTGGGATCGTTCTCCACACAGCCCGGCTGCAGGCAGAGACAAGGACATCCCATGCTGAACACTGCTCTCCCAGAGGGAACAGCGCGTTCCCTGTGCTCTCAGTCACTCAGCCAGGAAGCTCAGAAACCTGTATTCAAAAACAGGAAAAGAAACAAAGAAAGAAAAGCCCCGAGAGCCTTGTTCTGGGGGGAGGCAGTGGCAAACCTCACAGCTTCACAGCTGCTTTATTCTGTGACACGAAGGGTCACACCTGTCTGCTCCACTGGGGATGCTCACATGGGAAAGTTTGCACAGAAGGATGGTAGAGGATTCATCACAAACACCCACAGCGTTGCTCCCAAGTCAGCTTCATGTGTACTGAGAGATGTGTGTCCTCTCCTCCTGTAGCTCTGCTCTTAGGTTGCCCTCTTCCTTCCAGGAGTGCAGGAGTTACATTTTTTATTCTTTTTCCGTCTCTTTTTTAACATCCACTTCTAATATCCTTCTTCCTGAACTCCAAGCATCCTTAATCCCCTTCCTGTACTCCAGTCCACAAATGATTTAAAAAAGAATCAGAAGCAGTGAGAGATATAAGTGTGACTGTGCTAAGCCTCGTCAGTGAACGTTTGCTTCACGTTTCAAGCTGGTGTTTATGACTAAAATCTCACTATCTGGGCCACGAGCCTCTGGTGAAAATCCGATAGTAAACATGCCACGTGAGGCAAGCATTTGACATCTGCAAATGGGTGCCATCTGTTTCTTCTTTTAAGAGTATTAACTATCTAAGAAAGGAAAAGAGATGCATGAAACTTGGTCTGAGGTCAAAAGAGTGTGAGTGAGATCAGGGATTTGATTGAAAAGTAAAATGAGGTATAGATTCACCCCCACCCACACACACAGAGCTCTTTTTTGCAAGGAGGGGAGGGGAGATAATTGCAGGTGACACAAAGTCACACCTCCGGATTTGGGGGAACTCGGGATGCAGAGGCACTGATACAACCCAGACTCCTTTTTAGGGCTAGACCAAGGCCTTTTCTAAATGAGGAACTGAGTAACTTCAGAAGACAAAATTTTGACTCAGCTTTTTGGTATTCTACTTCTGCTCCCACCCCCACCCACTGCCGCAGGGACCAGGGCCCTGTTCGGTGCCAGGAACAGTTCACTGCTGCCCTTTTCATCACACACTTTGCTCCCGCGGTCAGTAGTGATGGAGCTCGTGTGTTCACTCTCATCTTTCCCGACCCCGGGCATTCGTTCAGACCTCTGGGTTGTCACAGGAGCTTCAGCACTGCTTGGTTCCCCTGCAATCCCACCTGGGTCTGGCTTGTCAGGGATTTGGGACTGACTTCTCTGGCTCTGTTCTTAAGTGTTACAAAGCAGTGCTTGTAGCAAAAACTCCTCATAGTTTAAAAGCTTTACATCACGTAACACTGGAGTGCTCTAGATCCGGGATGGATGGCTGGAGAGAAGCAGCCGCCTCCTCTGTAGGCACCAAGGCAGCTCAGAGAGGATTTGCTGAGCTCTGGACTGTTGCAGCAGGACTGTTGCTGGTCCCCTGGCAGACTCTGGAATGTTTCTAGTACAGGACAGTGTGCTGGAGTGGTGGCATCCCTTCAACAGCACTGAAGAAGAGATTTGCTGTGAAATTCAATTTGCTCTTGCTGTGAATGTTTGCCCTTGTTTGCTTATGCTCTCAGTCCTACACAGGAGCATCTTTCTGGATTTTAATTCAGGTTGTGCACATCCTGAGTGCCTTATCTGACATGAGGAGTGTGACTGTCCGTTAAAAAAATCCAAACGTTCTTTTTAAAATAATCTAAAGGTTGGTATATAAGGTGGGTGACTAGTGAAGCCTACACAATGCTGAAAGTCATGTTTCCTTTCACTGGAGGACCAAAGGATAACGTAAAGTTCTGTGTTAAACAGGATGGAGAGCTTTGCTGAAGAGAGAATTGCCTTGGCCTCGCTGTATGCAGTAATGATATGTTACAAGAAGGAACACGAGGTTATAAAGGAACAAACTCCATGACCTCCAGTTTCAGACTGCGGGAGTAGAACCAGAACTTCCCCTTAAAGCAGGAAAGTGGGACTGTTTTTTTCAAGCTCCCTGGAAGTCACCCACTGTGTGTGGCACTCGCATATTCATCAAGCACAACGCGCAATTACAGACAAAGAGCTGCTGGTGTCTCACTTGAACCAGGCAAGTGCTTTCAGGGGAGAAGAGGGAAAGGGTTTGATAATGAGAGGTTTTCAGGCTGCAAGTTTAAATGGAAAGAGGGCACCTTTTACGTGTGGCCGACCGTGTCCCCGGCAGCTATTCCACACAGCTGCTTTTTGTCTGAACCAGACGCCAAGTGTGGGCAGCACCACGAGCACCTCGATGTGTGAAACAATACAGCTCTGTCGCCAGCGAAATCAGCCGGACTGCTGCTGCTGCTGCTGCTGCTGCTTGTTCCGTCCCCCTCGGCAGGATCTGCCACCAGGCAGATTGCTCTGTCCCTGCACCCCCGAAGGCACTTACAGCTGGAGGCCGTGACCCGGTCTGAAGGCTCACAGATGAGACCCACCTCCTGCTTATCCACAGGGACTTGCTGAGCCAGGTTTGCTTGGAACATATCCCCGAAACAGCTGTGGCTCAGAGGGTGTCAGAAAAATCTTTGCAAGATGAGTAGAAAAAAAAACTATCTTTTTTTGCTCCTGCCAAATGGGACCAGGACAGTCTTTTAGGGGAAAATTTGGTGCCAAGAAGACTTTTTAAATGCTTTTCAAAAATTTTTCTCAGGTACTCCTATCCAGGCCACTTTGTATTTCTATATGGAGGTACCATTATGTATACAACAGCAATGCAAATAATCAGGGCTGCCTCAGGGATGACTCACAGTTCCATTACTTTGTGAGCATCGTGACATCTCTGCATGCAAATTGTTACCACCAGGCTCCTATTTGAATCTGTGTGTGGCTCATACAGAGCTGTGGACACGATTCCTGATCCGTGAGGGCCGGTGGGGGTGCAGCTGAAGTGGCCACTCACACTGAGAGCTTTATTCTCTGCCTGAGAATCGTTGTACCCTCAAATAACAAAATACCAGAGCTGATGAAAAGGGGTGTTGCACCTTTGCACCTGGACAGTGGAGGGCTGGATGGAAGTGTTTCCATGGGTTCTTTCCTCCTGCCCGACCTGCTGGTCCAGCAGCCAGGTGGGTGTTGCTGTGGAGGGTCCTGCCCTGAGCCTGCCAAGCTGCCATCTGCCAGAGAGCCTAAAGCACTAACCTGAATCCAGCTGATGGTCTCATGGATCAGATCCAAAGCTCTTTAGCTCACAGTCAGGGCTCTGAATACGTGCATGCAAATGTTTATGGATACCCCAGATTGATAAGGATCTCTAGCTCATCCAGGACATCTGCAAATATTTGCAGGAATGTCTTCAGAGTGGGCAAACATTTATGGATACCTCGAATAAGCTAGAAGCCCTGGAGGGTGAGGGGATTGCAAATCCCCTCTGTATTCTTTCCACAAGCACCAGTGAGCACAGGAATTACTCCACAGCATGTGATGGAGAAGAGGCAACTCATCCCTCAGTGCCAAAGCCCTGCACGCAAACTGGCCCCCGTGGGGCAGTGAGTGGAGGTGCTGCCCTCCCAGTGACAGGAGATGTCCCCTGCCACTGGGGACAACGAGGAGCCCTGTGCTGCCAGAGCTCACGATGTGCCAACTGTTGCAACTACGTATATTTATGTGTTCCTAGCAGATGATACCACTAATGTGTCTCCAAACAAAACTGTGGGGCTGCCTCCCTGACTGCCCTTCATCTGTGATACATGGGTTGTAAGCTGCTCAGGGCAGCTATTGCCTCTTGCTCTGAACATTTGCACAGCTTTGGCTGAAAGGAGTCCTGCTGTTTCCATGGTCTTGTGCCAAGCCTGAACCGGTGCTGGGCTGTTTGAAGGCACAGCATCCCTCTCCTGACACAAACAGCAAGGCAGTTTGGATCTCCCGGGATCTCCAGGGCCGTAGTCCTTCTCCAGCCACACCGAGGAAGCTGAAGGGCACAGGATTTCTTGGGAGGAATTTTTTTTATTGCAGCTTCCTACACTGTCTTTCCTGAACTGTTGGTTCATTGTGTTGACTTATTTCACCTTTTGCCTCACTGAGACAAAGCCCTTCATGCTTTGGTGTTAGGGATGCCTGGTCAGTCAGAAGGGCAGTGATCTGCCTGCTCCAAATAAACTCAGTGACGACTCCTGCATGTGGTTGTTGATCTTCTGTAATTGCTGCCGCGTCAGCAGCCACATCAGGCTGTCTGGGATGACGGTAGGAGACTCTGTAATCCCTGCAAATTCCCACCTCACCTGAACCCTTTGCGTTCTTGGTTCAGATTTGCCGACCTTCTGTGAAGAGCCTTCAGGGGATAAAAGCAGCATTAATGGCTTGAGGGTTTCAGACCTCAGCAGAGGCCTCCCCTGCCTGTGATACTGCTGGGAGCTGTTTGCCTGTGTCTGCTGGCACTCAGCACCGCGGGCTGTCATGAGAATGTGCATTAGAGGAAAACCAGGAGGGAGAATTATTGTGGAGCACGCGTTGCTTCCAAACTCTTCTGAATCCTGCTGAAATGGAGGGACCTGCCTCAATGCTGTGCTTGAGAACTTCCTACACAAAACACTGTAAACCACTCCGAATTGCTGAAAACCCAGCTGAGCTGGGACAATCCCTTCTCTCCAGGAGCTGCAGTCGCTCTCGTAGGATAATGAAAGAAAAGCGGTCAAACAGTGTTAGCACGTGTGCCTTGCCCAGCATCCCAGAATATCCAGGCTTCCAGGATATCAAGGTTTGTATGAAAAAAACTCTTTATGCAATATATGGTAACTGCTACCTATTCTTCTGTAAGATTAATAATTCCTTTATGTTCTGGGAAGCTGATATTTGATGTGATAATAAAAACTGAGCTGTGTTTTGCTATAGAAAAACCTAACTCAAAAGCCTTTCTCCTGCATTTTAAATGTAATTATTATTTTTAGGTTGCTTTTATTTTTTTAAACCATTTTAAAAGGTTTGAGTTAGGAAGACTACTTTAGTCAAGTTTTAGTGTTCTTCAGTTACCTAACTCATTCCAAAAGTACAACCACTCTAGGCAGGACATCAGATTTGCTGGGTCCCTTCCAGGATGAAGTGTGATGGAATACTGGGAGATCAAAAACTTGATTGCTTTTCAGTTTACGTGGCATGTCCAACCCACCATTCCTCATTTGAGCTCTGTGTTTTTCATTCATTACAAGCAGGCAACGTGCCAGAGGCTGATGATGGAGTGCCCTCCTGAGACAGTGCTGGGCTCTGAAACCAGATTTGTGGCTGCACCCTTAACGAGTATCTAGACTTAATTAGAGATTGTCAAAAACTGCATGAGTGATGGGTTTTTTTATACCAAAGGCATTGTCAGGCATAATAAATGATTGCAAAATGTTCCATGACCCCGCTGTGGCTGTCATCTACATACAGTATAGTCCTTTTTTTTTTATTGATTAGAAACAGTGATATAATATAAAACAGTTCTTCTTTCAAGCCAGGCTGCTCAGGTTTTCAGAGAAAAAGCCCTGGTCTGGCCTAACTTGCTGTACAGAAGCCAGCTGTTGCTCCTGGTAGCTTGAGTCAGGCCAGGGTGTCTTGGGATACCTGTGAGAAAGGTGGAAGTGGCAGAGCAGTGACTTTGAAAACCCAGGGGACATTAAACTGTGGAAAGGCAACATTTTACGTGGTGAATGTCTACCAAAATTTTCTCTCATAGTCAAGAGAAGGACTCACAGCATGCATGTTCCCCTGAAATCACCCTAAAGGCACTCAAGTGTATTGAGGGGGGCTGGACCAGTCTTTCTTTGCTATTTAAATAATTTGAGTATTAATTGGGCTGGTTAGAAAGGAGAGAGGCATCCTGCAATGGGAAAGGAGGAGAAAAATTTATGCATATCTATGCTAATAATAATAATAATAATAAACTTCATAGATTTAAGATGTAGAAATATATTGTATGTGAAAGTTGCAATTCTTGTAAAAATGCACAGCAGAGTTGCCTGGGATTAAAGAAGGCAGGGGGGAAATCTCTTAGAAGTGGAATCAAGTTTTGCCTTGGGAAACAGGAGCTACAAACTAATGGGATTTGAAAAGGATAAACCTAAAGTTCTGTTAGACAGGTGGGAAATTACTTCAAAAAGTTAGATTTTCACAGAGGCAACACAAAACTGTGGCAGTACATCAGAGTCAGCAGGAGGTAAAAATGCTCAGCGTTAACCTCAGCCCAATGGACTTCTGTTCCAGGGAGGGACTGGCACCAAACTGCTTGGTCTTCAGGGAATTTGGCTTAAGAATCTCAAACATTCTCTAACAACTGTTTATATGTAACCATATACCTTAGGTCCTTCTTCTACTTAAGCCAGCATCTTTTAATTCACATTTCCTTCTCCCTCTGCCCCCAACCCTGCCTCTCCCTCTTGCTCTATTTAAAACAGTTATCAAGAAATTATTTGGGAAACCCAGCCTTCAACAGAATTCTCCAGGATTTGGAAAAAGGAAAGAACTCCTCACAACTCAGTAATTTCTCCAGGAAAGCCTCGTTAGTGCATTGCCTGGCAAGCTCCTCAGGAGGCTGCAGGAAAGGCCACCTGACCACCAGCACTGGCTTCCAGGACAAACCACTGCAAGAGTATTTCAACGAGAGGCTGATGGAGCTGGGGAACTCTGGAAGCAAGAGGTCTAACAGGAAAACAAAAGTGTTTGCAGAGAAGAACCAGAGCCCCTTCGCGGCCCGCAGAGGGTCCCGGCGCAGGAGCAGCTGCAGCGCTGTGCTGGTGATGGGCAAGGAGGGTGAAGAGTCCTGCAGCTCAGCAAACCAACACAGCAACAGAGTGATCGAGTGCAAGGGCCGAAAGGAAACACAGAATGCCCTAAAACTCAACAAGAGTGACTTCTTGGACCTTTTGACAATGCACATCGCTGCTCCCCTAGAAGCATTTGTGCAAAAGAAATGATGCTGGAGCTGGTTAGAGATTTTTGTGCAGTCCTAAAACCCAGGAGGAATTATTCCTGTTCAGCACCATTCTGGTTTTAGTTCATGTATGTCAGCCCCCTCTGACACAGAAAGGTGTTTTGGGATTGTTCTTGATTAACATTGCATATATTTGTTTTCAGTTATTTTCTGCAAAGATTCAGCATCATTGGGCCATAGGTGTGACTTATAGCAGTGTGGTGAACACATGCATGTATTACTTGAATGCTTAAGTTGCCTTCAAAACCTGTGGTTAGTGTCAGAGTTGTAGCTCGTTTCCTATTGTGCAGTTTGTGCTGGTTCATCTGAAGAAAGACTCTTGTACTCTGCCTAGTTTTGTGCTTGTTTTAAGCCTTTTGGTTTTACCATGTCACTGTGGCCTGACTAATTTATGGTCTTATTATCACTTATTTATGACACAGATGCAAGAAGTTGATGAGAAACTACTGATTTTCACTTGTTGCCACATGCAATCACCAGGTGGATCACTGCAAGAGCTTGATGCGTGAAGAAGCAAACACAGACACAGGATTTACTTTAATATATGATCACCTATTATGGTTTCATTTGCAGACTCAAAAACCTTTGACTCAAAAGCCACTACAAGGGCAAGAAGGAAAAAATGCTAGATTTAAGTTAGAATGATGGAATTAAGTATGAAAGAAGGCTCCTTCCCTCTTTCCTACTGTAAATATAAGAACCACATAGTGAATTCCTAATGTAATCTGAGCTTCAAATTGTTTATTGTATTTTAATGTTTATTGTGGCCATGTAAGTATAAAATGTCAGCTGCAGCTGAATCTTTTTATTATGGGAAATGTCAATGTTTAATTCCACAGTGAACATCAGACCCAAAATGGGGCCATGGTTTTAAGCTTCCAGAAAGATCTACTGCAGCCTGTGGTATCATCAGCAATAAATTCCTCGTTACAGTCACGGTTTGAATTGATGTTTCTCTCTTTGCTTTCAGACTCGTTTTCATGTGAGTTAACAAGTAAACCATGCCCCTGGCTAGACTTAATCCCTTCCAGTGCTGACTCCTTTCCATCACTTCTCCCTCCTTGTTCCTCTCATTTCTTCAGCCCTGGTGAAACTTGCCCCAAGGTGTGTCTTGTGCCTTCTGCAGGTCACATTTTCCTTCTTCCCAATACCTATTTGCAGAAATATTTATTCTGCACTGCCTCCTCAGCTCCTGAGCCTCGTATTTGTGTCTTTCAGTTTGTGAAGATATGGGGAAAGGGGAGGGCAGATTGAGGAACCTCTCACATCCCTCCTGCCGGTTCCCTCAGGAAACAACCAAGAGTTTCCCCCCCAGAAAAAGGAAGGAAAACATATAAGAGTCATTCCACATCCTTTCCTCCTTCCTGGGATCAAGATGATCTAAGGGAACCGGGGTGGGATACTGAGAGCTCTCAGTCCTTTGTGTGTGGGAGAAAGCCCCACTACTCAGGCCAAATGAATTTTTCAGAATTCCCAATGGCCTTCCCGCTGCAAATGGAGGGAGCAGCCAATTAGGTGAGCTTTTCCCTGCAGGAAAAGATTTTTTTTTTTTTTTTTTAAGATTTAAATGAAAGTCTGAAACCCATAATGTATTAGCAGATGCCGTTGAAGGGATGCATCTGGTTTTCATTGTGAGTTTGCCAGAGGTTAGTTTCTCCTCTAGGAGTGAATGCATAATAATAACATGGTATTATGTGAGGGCATAATAACACCAGTGAACGAGGAGAAGGGAACAATATTAATGGAACACAGGCAACCTTAATTCTTTCATTCCTTAAACATGTGGCTTTGCACACTTGAATGTGTCCTTTTGAAGTTTGGTTTTGCAGGTCGTTTCCGATCTACAAGCTTTTGAGAAAAGGCGAATTGCCTGCCTTTTTGCTCCTGATATTTTAATGATTGTCACACTGCAGTGACCTCAGATTAGCAGGTCTGGAGCATCTTGAGCCTCTCTGTAGATCTCTGCCATTTAAATTAACAGAGGTTTGTGGAGATTTGCACTGCTAGGATGTGACTGACCCTTGATGACAGAGAAGGAAAAAAATTTTTCCTGACTTAAGAAAAAATTTAGCAGCGATAAACTGTAGTTAAAAATAAAACCAGAAAACCAGGTATTTTCTTCACTGAAAGAGTGGTCAGGCAGTGGAACAGGCTCCCCAGGGAGGTGGTGGAGTTACCATCCCTGGAAGTGTTCAAGAAATGACTCGATGTGGCACCTAGTGATGTGGTTTAGTTGAAATGATGGGTTTTGGTCAAAGGTTGGACCTCATGATCTTGGAAATCTTTTCCAACTTTAATGACTCTGTGATTTACCCAAGCATCTGTAAATGGGCTACTCAAACTGCTCAGCCTCTGGGCAGAGTTACTCTTCTCCACTCAGGACAATTCAGAGCACCAGTTTTTAACAGGCCCTATTTAAATTTTAATTTTTATTTGTACTGAATACCAAATGTGAAATAGAATTACACCCCCCCCTAAAAACAGACTGACTTGGCAGACACTTGTAGTGTTTCCTCCCTCAGAAGAACCCCACAGACCTGAAATTACACAGTCAGGCCCATTTATGGTATTTTTCATCTGTAAAGCACCCTGAGGAATTAAAAAAGTTGACATGCTTTTTAAATTGGATTTCCTTCAAAATAGTGTCAGGACTTTCCTCTGAGAAGCTGCACATCCCGTGTCAGAGACAGTGGAAAAGTCTCAGAAGATTACATCTCCCAAGAGGGAGCATATCTAGATGTTGCTGTACAGAAAAGACACGAAGTTACAGAGAGAAAAAAAAAAACCCAAAACACCAAGAGCTGTTAAGAGAAGGAATTAAAGTTCATCTCACAACTACTCAGATTGTTAAAATCTTGTGAAAAATGGCTTGGGTTTGTTTGGAAAGTGATAATATGCATGACCTGAATTTATATAGTCTATTACCTTAGGCTTGCTGAGTTTAGCTGTTGGATGTAGCTGCCTCTTTCATGCAGATATTGTTTTCACAATGTTCTTTCATGAAACTTGATGCAGACACTGCTTGCCATTAGTAGTCTCATAAAAATATTCTTTATGCCTCTTCTTTCCCCTCTTAAAAATAAAGCAGTGCATCACTTTCCTGCTGGTGATTTTGCAGCCACTCTTAATCTGTGTTTTAGATCTTTCAGTGTGGAACACTGAACAGCACCCTCGGTTGGTTGGTTTTTTCCTTCTGTAAATATATTTTCTCTGTCTAACTGGAGCTTTGGCAAAGTCCTAAAGGGCCTCATAAATCAGGCAGTGCTCACCTTACTTAAAAACACAGTTCATGTCTTCTGAAGCCTGTGTCCCTGCTGTGGTTTTGCCACCCTCTCCTTGAACTTACCCTTGAGGCTGTGAAGAGTTGGCTGAGGGTGCAGAGGGAGGCTGGGGAGGTGAGGATGGAAGGCAGAGGAAGGAGGGCTCAGGGGAAACACAGCCTGCTTCCAGATGAGAGCCTTCACCAAGTGAGGTACAGCCTCAGGTTGGTTTTTGGCTCCCTCGATCTCTGTGAAGATGTGATGGGACAGAAAACACAAACCGTGTGAAGCCACAAAGGCATCTAGCAAGAGATGGGCTGCATCCCACTCCCACTGTAATCATCTTCAGTATCCCAAGGACTCGAGGAATCTCTCTTTGGTTACATGCCTCTTTAAAGCAAAACATATCGTTTTCATGTATTTAAATTAAGGAATTTATTAAAAAAAAAAAGCCAGAAAACCCAATCAAAACAGTGGTTTGATCTAGATACAGCAGCACTGTGACATTACTAGGACATTATGTACGAAGAATCCAAGCAGCCATAGAACACAGAAGCCTTTATCTTCAGTAACAATCTCAAAATGAAGCTAGCTTCATCAAACAATGTTAAAGATCTCCCTGGAAAGAGAAACAAAACCAAACAGACCCTCCCCACCCCCAACCCTTTGGATATTAGAATGATTTCTTTTTGTACAATACCAACAGCCACTAGCTCTTCTAATTGAGAACACTTGCTTTAATTTATTACAAAAATGATCTGTTGACTCAGTTATGAAAGACAACTTTTAACATTGCTTTAAAAGTGTCTGCTCCTCTTATAGACTACAGTATTAGAAGTGCTTAAAAACATTTAATCCTGGATATACTCTTGAAATTCAATCAGAAGGATATTCTGTGTGTGTTTATATACCAAATATGATTTTCAATTTTTAAAGCAGGTGAAAAGACTAACCCTAATATGAGACTGCAATTTTACAATTTAATTATTAGTCAGATATGGGCAACCACATGATAGTTCATGAAATCTTTAGGTCTATCTACATTGCTCAGAAACACAAAACAAAGTTTTTACAACTTTCAGCTTCAAAAGGCTAAAATGTTCAGTCTTTTAGAAGAGTGTCCAGTGTTTAAAAGAAATTCAATTAAGGGAGACCGCATTCAATACACATGAAACAACTCGTTTGAGCTTGCTAATAAACATATCTAACAGCTGCATGTGGGGTGGTGAGAAAGGAAAACACATTCATCATCCAGCCACTACCTGAGATGATTCTTCTCTGGGAGTGAATCTTCTCTACAGGACTGCTGATTCTCCAGAAAAGCTGGAGTTCCCTTGGAGCCCAGTGATTCCCGGAACGTTCCCTCTTTTGTTTCCATAGCTGGGCAGTGAGTTGACCCAGTTTGCCACAGATCCACCTTTGGGACTTCACACAGCATCTCACTGAATTGGTACCTAGGAAATCCTTTGCAGGCTTGGCCAAAAAAAGTTGAACCAAGGAATGTTATTTGTTCCCTTCCTCATAACTATTTAACTCCAATCCAAAAAAAAGAGGAAGTGTTCATATGAATGCCACAAATATAGGCCAGCTCTTCATCAAGAAATGAGTACTTAAACCTTTGCACTGTCACCTCTTTGTCTGCTGGAGATGTCTTAGGGAAGTGCAGTGCATTCTGTTTCAGTATCTCTAAGGAACTAAGACAAACCAATAATAAAAAGAGTCCTAATTTAGAAGAGTCATCTCACTAGTCATGTAAATAAGAGCAGCTCTACTAAGCCTAGTCCACTTAAATAATAATACAAAGAGTTGATATTGATCTGGTTTATGCACAGATTCCAAATTGCTTCCCATTGACAGACAGAGAGCATCCCTCCATGTCTGAGAATGGGAAAACAAAATTGCACAGAGGTTTGCCCAGGGCAGTGAGGAAAAACACAGGCAGAATAGGAATACAAACCATCACTCCTGGCTCCAATACATAAACCAAGGAGAATACATATGTGCCAACAGTAATATTCATGTTAATGAATAGGCAGCAATCTGTTTAAAATTGTTTCTTTCATAAAGCCCATTTGTCAGTACACCAGCTTAGCTGATCCAACTGCAGCAGATTGTATTTGTATTATCACAGAGACATTTGGGGAGGTGAGCATGTAATACTGTAGCATATTGTTGGCTTTCACATTCTTTGATGAAATATTTTATTTTCCCTAAAAGAAATAATTTAAAGATTCTCTCAACCAATTTCTTCTCTTTTCTTAAGGACAGACAATTATTACCAGCCAGGACTCCAATATTATTTAGTATAAGAGAGAGTGTGTCCTGCCCAGCACACAAAAGAGAAGAATCGTGTTAAACTTACGCAGATTTTCTCTCAGCTTTAGCATGAGGGTGTTAGCAATTATTATTCTTACTCAAAATAATTAGTAGTATTTTAAATTGTAGGTTGTATTTGTGAAAGGCTTGAGATAGACAACTCTGGAATCTCCTGTTTTCCATGGGGCCACTGACCAGACCAATTCTGCCAAATTTCACTGCCAAATGAACCTCTCTGCAACCTGAGACAGACTGGGAGCATCCTTGGGCGCGAGAACCTTTAAGTCTGGACTTCTAGAGCTTCTGCAGGCCACTCTGTGCTTCATGCTGCACACATGAAGGAAGATAGTCAACATGCCAAGAGACAGAAAGGATGTTCTTTCAAAGAAGAATCCAGTCTTTCCAAAGACTGTATGGGAAGTGCCTGATGAATGATCTCCTCTGCACTGAGCGACTTAGGTATTGCAAATATGAACTGAACAAAAACAATGATCACAACTCAGTGTGGAGCAGAGGTTGAAACACCCACATCGTGTCCACAATGACGCCGGTTCCTGCAGCCGCCGGTTCCATGGATGTTGGTGGGAAGCAGCAGCTGTGCTATAGGGATGTGCATTTATTGCTCTTCCAGAAAAGCCTGTGCAGGGAGCTCCTGACTGAGGCTGGGACACGTGAGAACAGAGACCTGTGTGGTGGCTGTCCACGCAGGCTGAGGGATTCCCACCTGCCTCACCCGGCTGTTCCCTCTGACCCTCAGAGAGACAATGTTGTCTTTGAGCCATGGGCCAGACCCTCTGTGTGATAAGGCCTTGTGTGCGCAATTCCCAGGTGCCTGGAGAAGCTGTGATCAACGCAGGATGGCCCAAGGCAGAACGTGCAGCAGAGTGTGGTTACAGCTGCCACTGGACCCTTGCTGAAGGTGGGAGTTTACATTCCATCCTCCGGAGCTCACAGCTTGTGTGCCTTCCTCGTCCTGCCTGGGGTTTTACCACCATTAGAGATTGGCTTCCTGTTGGTTTTTTCAGTTGAGGCATTGCCACCAAAAAAGATCAACGGGATTTGAAGTGTGAGGCTTTGACAGCTGAAGAGAAGAATTCAGGCTGGGTCCTGAGGTCTGGGTGAATGGCCTTAAGAATCATCAGTGTCTTCAAATCAGATGCTTTACTGGGTCGGCCAAGTTTGATTCCCACTGCTGGTGGTGCTCTCAGCCATAGTTTCTGGGGTGTCTGCCAATTGCGATGGTATCAAACTGTTTTTATGGAGAGCTGTTATGTCTCTGAACTGCCAGGAGTCCCAAATCAGCAGGGCCAGATGAACGCTGCGATATTGAATTCTGCAGCTCCCTAACACTCAGTTTAATCTCCAGTACCTGTTGGATTTGATTATTGTCACACTTTCCAAGCTTCATAAGCAGATTTTTGCTCAGAAACAACATCTGAGTCATGGCCATTCTTGTGAAAAATTTCTTTTTAGATAATCCAGGTCAAGAGTGCACACCTAAGAGTTTGTTATTTTTTCCTTCATCATCCCTTTGATTAAAAAAAGCTGCTCATCCAACAGTGGGAAAAAAATGCTACAAGACTCAATTGAACTTTGAGACGATGTAGAAAATGAATAGCAAACACCTGACTCATAAAAACCTGTCAATTAATTAGTGTTCATGAGACTACTCAGTAAAGATTTAAAAATAAAATACATGCTTGCACAATTCAGGATCATATTGCAAAAGGTTTCTGATTCTTAAAAAGAGCTAAGCTTGCTCATCTGTCCATATAAAACAAGCAACCAGATGTGAGCATATGCATGTTTTGGAAAGAATTTGTATGGTAATTGAAAAGGAGATAGAGAAAATTAATCTGTCTGGAAAGCTATTAAAGAGCTAGTCCTTTCTACTCCTTCATTATGTGCAAACCCATCTCAAAATTCAACTGGAATCAAAATACTAAAAATCTCATTGCAAATGCTCTCCAAGGTTGTATGATGAAACTCTACGTTTTATTCAGATTTCCTGAACACCCACGGCTCCCAGTTTTTGTAAATTTGACTCCACAGAGCCAATGGCCAAATGTCTGTGGAAGCCTGGCTGTGCAGGGCCCTGCCTGGACAGGGCTTCAGCCCTGAGTTCTGGGCCCAAACTGCACCTGGTCACTCACTGGAAGTGAGAGGACTCTGCTCCTGCTCCAGTTTTGAGTGCAAGGTAAGGTGAATAATTAAAAAAAGCCCCAAACCAACCAAACAAAAAAGAAGCAATAAAATAGAAATCCCGCAGGTTTCGTTGTTGTAGGCAAACCCTGTCAGGAAGATCCCTAGGACTGTTCATTAGCACTAGTGATGGATGATATTAAGTCTTTCAAGGCTGGATGCTGAGAAAGAACAGCAGTCCTGCTGCCCCAGCATGGCAATACTGCTCGTAGTTTGTCAGGCAGGGCAGACACACTCAAGGGATGTGGCATGAAATCTCCCTCAGCTGGTGGTGTTTTCTGTCCTGCCCCTTCCTCACTCCCTGCTCCAAGGAGGTGGGATCCAGACGGACTCCATCCCAAGTTCGATGCCTTCAGGTGCACACAAGCCAAGCATCCTTCTTCCATACTAGCTTGAGGATTCAGGATCCCTAACCCTTGCACTATGTCCTCCAGGTATCCAGAGTGAATGAATGCAGCTCTTGTCCTGCGAGGGCTTTGCACAGTCCCTGATTTCCCTCTGCTAGAATCCTAGATGTGCCGAGTAGGAACTGTCCCAGCTGAAAGGAGAGCGGGACAAGGCACAAACGCTGTCATCCACTGTAGTCACTAAAAAGTCATCCATCACTAGTTAAGGTTGGTAGCATTTAAGAGGGATAAGGCCAGCTACAATCTAGAGTTGCAATTTGTTCACCAGTTTTCAGTAAGGTGTTTGCTGTTACTAGATTTTTATTTCTCAACTGGGAAATGGTAAGGAATGAAAATTTTAGTCTTCACATGCCAAATTAGTGACATGTCTAAAATCTTGCATCTTCTATAAGATCTGCAATGCCACCTTCTGACATGGGAGAGTGGCTGAAGCCTCATCTCCCTTTCTTGACTTTTCTCTGTCAGCTGCTCTGTGCGAGTCCTGTCCCTGTTCTGTCTCCCTCCCTCATGACTTCAAGCTGCTATCCTATGTAATTCCTGTGTGTTTCTCACATAGAGTTTTGCCACTAACCTTCATCTTTTCCCCCCTTAGGGCTGGCCACACAGAACATACACAGGGCAGTCTAGTGAATTTTGGCTGTAAAGACTTCCACTGGAACGTCGCTTCTTTGGACACTGGGATAGATGCACTACTGGCTGACAGGATTTTAGACACACCAGGGTGGCCTTCAGATGTTTTTGATGGCCCCAAAGGTGTAAAACCATCAGTGCAGTCTGGCCAACGTTGCAAAGAGCACGGGGAACCAACACGCTTCACAGAACACTTTGTGCTGCAGAGATCCTGCCTGCAGCCGGGGGGACAAAGGATTTCCAATTCCTCTTGAAGTGAAGGAGCTGTATTTTTGATCTGGTGTTCTTAACAATAATAGATAGTGACACACTTGAGAAGAGCATGACTCTGATGCCTGAGGTACTGCTGCTGATCCTGCCTGATCCTGTTTATAGTAGTGGGGACAGTGTTTCTCTCAATGGTTAAAGGATCCTGGACAAAGAACGATGGAGCTGAAAGTGGGAGGTATTATTTCATACCTGGCATTTTATTCACTTGAAGATCTAATTGAGGGGACGTGTCGCGGGGTGTTTGCATGACACATGGAACTACTGTAGGTTCTGTTCCTGCCCAAAAGCAGCTCGGATCCCGCTCTGAACCTGCACAGCTCAGCTCTACAAAGCTGTCACAAATCCCACGGTTGGCATGCACCAGACTGCTGAGCATCTCCCTTGCTGCGTGTTTGGTATGGGCAGCTGTGGAAAGGCCTCGCCCTGTTGGCTGCAGCATGGAGTTTTGCTCTCATTTCAGCAGGTGCACGTTTGAAGTCCTTGAAAAATAAATGGACATTTGCTTTCCTGGTCGCCTCTCGCACAGTTTTGTTCTATCTGTCATTAGAAACAGCACAAAAACTAGTGAAGGAAAAGAGCTTAGAATAGGGCTCCTTTTCTAACAAAAAAGCATTTGATGGAATAACAACATAAGTAAGTGCAAATCTCAGCTGTGCTGGTCCCAAGACATCACAAACCTTCGGCATAGCAAGCAGCATTCTTGAATGCATCAAAACCTTGTCTTTTAGCATTTAATGCGAGACATTACAAACTAATGAAGAGGAGAAATGTATGCAGTGTTGCTGTAAACCAAATATACAGATGTAAAATAATTAAGAATAAACTGTTCCATAAAAATGCATGTCAATAAACCCCCATCTGATGAAGTGATTTATGAAGAATTTTCTAGAATTGCTAAAAAGAATGATTTCTCATTTGAGGCTCTGGAAGTCTTGAGTCACATTTTGTTTCTTTTAAAAAAATGTCTTAAAACACATGGCTTTACAGCTGCTGCTTGGAAAATATACACCTCCAAAGTCTGACTTTCATTTAAATACAAATGTACAAAATGTAAACTGAGACAATAGAGAAATTTACAAAACTTTTCTTTAAAAATAATAAAGACAAAATTCAGTTCTAGTATGATGCTATTTAAATACGTGCAAGTAGTCATGTTCATTGAATTTCTATTGCAATGTTCTAAATAGACAAATTTGATTCACACAGTCTTGAGTGCCACCTCCAGAAACAGACCTGAGTGGAAATTTCTTCTTAAAATGTGAGGCTCCACTGGAAGGAATGGATAGAAAATCTCCATTTTGGGAGATCCATATTTTTTTTCACTCAACGATGGAGGCTCTCTCATCCACAGAAGCTCCAGAGATTTTAGTGGAAGGATGCAACATGTTGTTTCACAGAACTGAGTCGGAACTAGCTGCTTCCAGTGGAGTTTGAACTTACATGATTTGAATTTATGTGGTGATTTAAACTGGCCTTTGAATTTGGAGAACTCTTTGAATTGTTCTGATGCTGCAGGAAGAGGAATACAATGACAATTAGATTTCCAAAATAAGCCATGCTTTTTTTTTTTTTAGTTCAACATTGTTTATTTTATGGTGATAAGGTACTGACTGGACCACAAGATTTTTGTTTGAAGATCTTTGGATGCAAAATATTCTTCACTTTCTTACCTGTAGTGTCTCTAGGTCAGCAGAACCATGGCAGTTCTTGAGGAATGCAGCAAAGAAGACTCACTCGAGCTCCAGGAGTCAAATCAATTCACTGCAAAATGTCAGTATCTGCTAAATCTGACTAATACAGAGGATACCTGCCAATGCTCAGGCATGGTTTTAACCCTACAGAAATAGATCAGTCTGAGAATGTTATTGACATTTGCAAGTGGTGCCATGGTGCCTCATAAAAGCTGCACATCACATACTATCTAGGCTGCTCTCCTCTCTAGTGCCTTGGCTTCCTGCCATGACTACCTCCCTCAAAACGTGCATTTTGGGGTTGTTTCTTTTCAAATGCATAAATCAAGGATTTTCACAAGGAACTTCTTAAAACCATAGAGCTGTTTCAAAAGGCATTTCAACATACCACTGAAAAATAGGTTGGGTAAGAAGCTTTCAACTGCCTGAACACATGAGCAATACTGGAACTTCTGGTGGCAAAAAAAAAAATAAAATCACACGAGGTAGATAAAAACCTGGGATATGCAGTATTAGCCAGGAAATTACCAGCTAATTGTGACAGCCAGCCCTCTTTAAGATGCACTACCTTTCTCCTGGCAAAAATACCACCAGAACAGGGCTGTGACACTGGGCATCTGTGGGAGTTTTCTGGTCTTTTCGTTATAAAAGATCTCACCTGTCGCTTAAATATTCTCTGCAGCAATCCCTTCTTGGGTGGCTCTGGGGGGTAGCTTTTGTTTAGGTCTGGTGAAATAGTACCATTTGGTCCAAATACATTCAGCTCCTTGAAGCACTCCGTTTCTATCATCTGGTGGAATACAGTGAGAAAGGAAAGAAAAAGGGAATTATGCATCTGCACTAAACGAATTCCAGTAGTGCTAGGTTGTTCAAAGTCAGCAGTGTGTGAGGAGAGTTAACAGTTGGAGTCCTGCTGGTGTCTCTAGAAGGCAAAGAGAGTGTATGAAAAACAGAGGCTGGGTCTGCTCTGCAGGTTTGCACATCAGACTCGTTAGAAGCTGCTCCACAAAACTTTCTGTTCTGTCCTTTAGCATCATGGAGAGGATTGGGTAAAGGCAGGCACACTTACAAAATCCCAGTTATTAGTACCCCTCTGCCCAAGTGGATCTGCTGTTTGATCCAGAGTTGGATTATCAGGCCACTGCTGGTTGTGCTTTGATATCAAACAGGAACAAAGACCCAGATGTGGAAATGCTGGAGCAGTTCAAGGTCCAGAGACAACTGCTGCAGCTGGGACCCAATGCAGACAACGGGTGAGATCAGGGTCACCAGTGGAAGACCCTTCTGTTGGGATTTCCAGCTGTACCACAGAAGTTCCTGAGAGCTGTCGAGACACCTCTGTAGAAATCCAGGAGAAGGAAGTACAGTGGGATCCTTGCCAATTTACACAAATACACAGAGCCAACAGATACAGTCACCTGAACCTGACATCTGTGGTACATTACAGATCTTGAAAGAGGCCGTTTGTAACTCTTGAAAGCCTCAGAGGCTGGCAAGTTATCCAGTAGCTGTACATTACTGGAAACATACGGCTCTTCTTAAATCATCTGTGTTAGGGGGTTTATCACAGTAATTTTACTATGACACATCCTTACCTCATTTTGCCATGGAATAGACACAGATCCTGTGGAAAACTTGGAATAGAAATCATCATCAGTTTGGTCCAGGTTAACTCCTTTCACTGTGGAGAACTGCTCGATGTCTAACACATCCTTGCAGTACACTGCTCTGGGCTATGTCAGCAGAAAAAAAAGAGAAAGGACAAGAGAAAAAATATTTCTGAGTCGGACCATGTGCTTTCATTCACAGATTCAGTCAAGTGAGAATGTCTAACAAGTGTGTGTCTGCATCCTCCTTCTCCAGGCTTGCCCTGCCCGCATGTTTATCATCAAAGGCTGACTTTGCTTTAAGCACATTAAGCTTCCTATTTTGAAGTCCTGAAAGCATCAGTCAAGGTGGGTTTTAGTCATCCGTGTTCCATCTGGTTAAAAGGTGAGAGGAAAAGGGCAGAAAAAGCAAGAAAACAAAAATCAAACCCTTCAGTAGGCTTTTCACTTAGAGAGGGAACAACAGAAATCCAGAATGTTTATGAGTGGCAGACTAGAGAGAGCTCTGAAGAGAGGCCTCAGATAGAAGTATCCTACTTCCCAGATAGCTTTGCAGCTTGGAAGTTTAAAGGAATGTATACTAATTGCTAAGGAAAACAGAGGAGGTTTGGCATTTTTCCATTGTTTTTATTAATAGCTCAGCTGCTGGAAGCTGCCCAGAATTACCTCCATTAACTCTCTTAACTTGGCTGCATTTTTTCAAAGGAGTAGTCAAATGGCTTTGCCTTTTTGAACTGCTTAATTTTCTGGGACGACAGAGACAAAACTCCTTGCAGTGACGCAACTCGCAGCTCGTGTTCCAGCAGTCAGGCACAGGCAGCAGAAAGAGCCATCACTGGCTACCTGTCACAGGCAGTCTGTGTGCCCACAGAGTTCCCATCAAGGACACAGCCACCCTTTCATGTGCAGGAACAGTTGAGGGGTGGCTTGTGGGTCCAGCCTGTCCTGCTGAACTCCAGGACAATCCCTCTGTCTACATGTGGTACCAGGACTGCACAGCCCAGGGCTCCAAACGTGCAGTAGTTCATCTAGTTCTGAGCACTGTGACCAAACAAATCGAGCTGATCCCTGACAGAAGTCCTTTTTGCTGAAGGCTGTATCCCTCTGCATTCCTGACAGCTGCAATCCACAACATTTTTGTGGAGATGGAGTAATGTAGAAGGGGATGGAGAGACTGGGGTTGGATAACAACCTCTGCCATTGGCTATAAAGCTTAGGGTGATTCAGCTGACTTCAGTAAAGACTGGGAAATCTATGCATGAAGTGCCAAATAAATTAAATTAGGGGCAGCTTTTGAGTTCCCAATAAATAGCCATAAAAAATTATGTGCATTTGCTTTAGCAAATATGTCTCTAAGAGGTGCCTTCTAGGCCTTACGTGACACAGTTTTAACACGCTCTGGTGGATCCCAAATTTGAGCACAGAATTTTATAATTTTCTACATCAGAAAGAAATAGTAGCTTGTCTCTTATTTCTTCCCACTAAAGCAGGTCGTAACACCATGGGCTAATTGGCAGGAATAACTAGGCCACATAGTAAAATGTAAAGCAAAACCAGAGCAACTAAAGTAAACTTTTGTAGCGTTCAAACCACTTTGGTTTGGTTGAGTTTGCAGCAATGGGAATGTGAGCTGCCAAGATGTTACTCTCCTTAATATGTTAAAATGACAATGTTTACTCAGAACCATATGGGAACTTTAAGGATAGAAAGTCTGGCCAGAAAGAGAGCCCTGCAGGAGGAAAATAACCAGATAACTCTGTGCACTGGGGTAGAAACCGATACCACAAAAGGCTGGAAAAAGTTTTGTTGTTGCCAATGCAACCAAGATTTTCAGTATGTGAGAGCCTGGTGTGCAAACCTGAGTAAGGACTCAGTGCCGGGTTCTGTGCCCCTCGAACACTAAAAAGTTCTAAATGCTCTCTGAGGTCCAAGTCACCTTCTCTGCTTGAGGTGACACTTGATAGCTGAATCTGGTTCAGACTCTCTGTAACAAACTACTGTTTTCATGATGATCCAGTTCATTCCTCAGTTCCACAGAGCTCTGGGCTGCGTAATTCTGGTTCCACCTCAGCATGTATATCTATAAATCTGTATGCACACATGTGGCTTTCAATGCTGATTGCTCCAAGCACCACCTGCTCCTGAGCACACTTATTCTCACACTGGTACTGTGAATAAGGGAATATAAAGGTTCCCAGTGCCTCCAGAGTAACGCAGGAAGGCTCTGGTAAAAGGAGTGGGAATGAATCAAGCCCCAGGTTACCACCCTGTGTGGAGGTTCACCCACCCCTGCACGCACACGGCCACAGAGCCCTCTCTCCTCTTCCTCCCAGCCTCCCCACTCCAGCCCTGCCACTCATCACACCTTCCTAGGGTAGCTACCCGTGCAGAGAGTGATGACAGCCCTGAGAGACAGAAGTTATTTTAGAAACAAACCTCTTGAAAGAGGCCACGGGGGGTTCTTCCTGTCGTACTTACATCAGGCACGAAGGGAGGATCCAGCATTCCTGCTTCTAACCGCTTGAAATTCATGCTCTTGAAAAAGGGGTGTCTCTTCACTTCTGCTGCACCTTCCCCTTGACATCCCAGCCGCTGCTTCACGTCTTTGGCGAGGAGCTGAAACATGCCAAGAGGATGTCAGAAAAGCAAGAGCTCCACAGAGATATTTTTGTCTCCAGTTGTTTTTCAATGTGCCCAGAGGGAAGCAAAGAGGGCAGCTGCGATTGCTGTTACTTAAAAGCTGAAGTTGAATGGATTAGGACTGCAATGTTCTACATGCTGGTGAAACCCTTTGAAAATCACCTGCTGTAAAGTATTTACAGTCAAAATAGAGACCATTTCTTCTCCTTACTTTCAGTGAACACTTTAAAGAAGAGGTCTGACATACCCTAATAACATATATAGATGCACGCTCATAAGTTCCATGTGCTTTGTCTCAGTTCTTTCCTTTTTTTCTCACTCTTGTAATAATAATTTTCCCTTAGAAGAGCAGGTGCTTAGGAAAAACCAAAAATACCAAATCGTATTTCCCTCACCCATTGCACCATATTCCAGTGCATAACACGACACATTGAACCAACCCTTTACACTCATGGGCTTGTCTCTGCTGAACTCAAAGGGAGTTTCATCCATGGAGCCAGTGCCCAGTAATCATCTTCAGTTCTGCCTGGTTTGTTTTCAGAGAAGGGCAGTGCAGCACCTCTGCCTCTTACAGCAAGTCCTGCCCGTTTCCTGGGTACCCACAATGGAGCAATGGGCACCAGCTGAACTCAGCAACTTTGGCCTACCAGATAAGCAAGTCCTTGAACAGAAACACAAGGGTTGTAGGTCCTGGAAGACCTTGTATGGATGGACTAACTGATCTGCAAGAAAGCAGTTCAATAGGAACAGAACAATTCTGGTACAGACTAGCTGGTGGAAGAGGAGACAGAACATATAGACAAATCTTCACCAAAACACCTCTTCTTTTAAATCATATGCATAGAATCAAGTAGGCTAAATCAGTGTTTTAAGAGATCACATCTAAACAGCCAAAGAAAGGTAGAGCTCAACTTGCAAATGAATGGTGCAAAAAGACCATCACTTGGGACAGGGACCTTTCTAAATGTACCACTGAGTTGAGGAATATGATGCAAAGTGAAAGTTCATGGTCTTGCCTCATTTTTTCCCCCCTTCTATTCATCTTTGAGGAAGCCTGCATGATGCTCAGATAAAGGAGGGAAAATATAACTCCTAACCTACCATTATCTGCCCAGAAATTTCAACTGCTTACTCAAGAGACATGCAACATGTGCCTTAGTACAACATCAAACTAAACATGTGCTACAAACAGTCAAGGCTGGCTTTCCTGGAATCTCCATTCCACTGGAAAGTCTGAATATTGACACTGAAATGTCACGGAGCTCTGGGGAGACCCTATAGCACCTTCCGGAACCTAGAGGGTCTGCAAAAGAGCTGGAGAGGGACTTTGGATAAGGGCATATTACTCGATGGACAAGGGGTAATGGCTTCAAACTGAAAGAGGGCAGGATTAGATTAGATATGAGGAAGAAATCATTCCCTGTGAGGGTGGTGAGACCCTGGCACAGGTTGCCCAGAGAAGCTGTGGCAGCCCCATCCCTGGAAATGTTCGAGTCCGGGCTGGACGTGTCTCGGAGAACCCTGGCCTAGTGGAAGGTGCCCCTGCCCATGGCAGGGGTTTGGACTGGGCGATGTTTAAGGTCCCTTCAACACAAACCTCTCTGCGGTTCCATCAGTAACGCTGAGCCGGTCGGGCGGTGCCGCCGGGAGGCAGCAGAGGAAAGGGCAGCGCGGCGGGGCCGGGCGATCGCAGCTCCGGGGAAGGGGCCGGGAGCGGGGCCGGGGGCTCTCCCCTGGGGCAGGCGGGCACGGGAGTGTTCCCGCCGCTCTTCTGCCTCTGTCCCCGGCTTTGCTGCCCCGCAGCCGAGCCGAAAGGCAGCGCTCGGCCCTCTCCGGGTGGGCTGTGCACGGGCCCCGAAAGCACCGGCACAGCCGGGGGTACCGCGGGTCGGGGGGCTCGGCAACGCGCCGGGCAGGGCGAGGGTTGGGTCCTCTGAGCTCGGGAAGGCACCGAGCCCTCGGCAGCACCCCGGGGAGTGCCCGGGACCGGCCCAGCTGCGGATGACAGGATGCCAAGAGCTTTGGGAGGGCAGCCACCGGGTGCAGCCAGGCAGGCTCCACGCTGGGGCAGGGATGTCTGGAGATGCTGCCTGTGGGCTCAGCTCACGGCTCGTGTGCCCCTGCACCTTCTGCCTGGACTGCTGCCTCAGTCACATCACCTCAGTCAGAAGGAACTTTGAAATAGCTGTTGTTAATGTCATGATCTTTCCTCTGGCGCCAGGCTGGAGCTGGGGTTTCTTGTCCTTATCAGGGCTTTACAGTGCCACAGCTCTTTAGGCTTCTCTGAACGCTCTGCTACCCCCTGGGCGTTGGTGGTTTTCTTATCTGACTTCCTACAGCCACCTCAGTTCTGCATTTTTGTTGTTGGGGGCCTCATTTCCAGCCTGAGATGGTAAATGGCTTTGGCAATCCGTAGTGCAGAGACCATCCTCCAGCCGGTCCTGAGCCAGCTGCAGTGGCAACAACCAAGCAGCCAGAAGTGGTGGTCAAGGGGTTTGTGGACATAAGAGCCTTCTGCTCAGGTCTGTCTGCCTCAGCAGCAGCAGGATGCTGCTGTGTGGTCTGAGGAGTGGGGGAAACTGCTGGTGCTGGCCACAACAGCAACTTTCAGCTTCCAGGTAGCGCATCCCACACTTTCCTCTGCCTCTGATGCTGTATAGGTGGTGACATTTGCACTGACAGGTCACCACAAGTGGCTGATCCAGAGATGAAAAAGACTTGAGGAAACATCTCTTTGCCTTGCCATCCTCTGAGGATATAGATTCACATGATACTGTACCACATCTACCAGGCTCACAGGAAAGATCTTTTTCAGAGCACTTCTCTGGACCTTGATTTCCCCAGAGAGCAGGAATGAGGGATGCTTTGCTTTCAAATCATTGCATCAGACTCTGAGCTCTCCTGGTCCTGAGGCAAGGTTTTTTGTTATGAGGGGTTTCTGAAGTTTTTTAAAATCCCAACAGTTATATGCTTTAGCCTATGCGAAGAAGATTGCTTTGGAATTTCCAGTCAGAATCTGGCTTGCTCTATTCTGGTTGGGCAAAGGAGTCAAAAGTTCTTTTAATCTTTTATTCTCACGTTGATAGGACTTTTCTGACAGGTGGAAAGAAGAATCTGAAGGCAGAAAGACCATTTTTACTACTCATGGTTCTGATATACTTTTGGAAACGATACCTTGAAACTTTCAGGAGCAGTGCACCTGAGGAGCAAATGGTGGTAGGAAGGGGTAGATTTGGACTTGCCTGGAGATGATAAAGGAGACCTCTGCAGTCTCTGCTCTCAAGTCAGCTGTGAAGGGATGAAAGGAGGTTACTTCCCATTTTTGGAGTCTGGGCTCTGGACTAAGTGGGAAGACCAAGCTAATCTGTGAATTTACCCTCGTTGGGCTTTAAGTTGTTTGGAGTGTGTGGTCAGAGGACAGGGTAGCTGAGGACAGAAAAAGGCTGCCTGGGGATTCCTGGGCTCCTCCGTGATAAACAAGGGAGCATTCAGTAACTTCAGATGCAAGAAGGAAGTCTCTGGAGCATGAATGCAGTTGGTTGCGGGTGGTTGGCCACTGCTGGCTGAGACACAAAAGGGAGCAGGCCACTGGGAATAGGCTGGGATGGAAAGGCCACAGAAAGGAGAGGCTTCTCCTGCAAAACCCCACTGCAGGGGATCAGCTGGCTGCCTCTTGAGAGTCCCAGGACAGTCACAATGGAGAAAAATGTAAGAAAGAAATGAAATTTGAAAAGCTATAGATGCAGCCAGCTCTAGAGATGGCGACATGAGAAATGAGATATTCTTCCTGGGTTTCATTGTGGATATCAAGAGATAGCACGGACTAGAATATTTTCCAGAAAGGAAAATCCTTCCTTTCTCCAAGGAATGAGTCTTTTACCATTTCCTGCAGACCCAGAAGCTTTCTGCAGTAGGAAACCTGTGCAAGAGCCTGAAATATCCATCCCATTTGGGAATCTGACAAGGAAAAGAAAATGGAGATAACAACTATATGTTGTTACCTTTTGTGTAATTCAGCTTCAAAGGGTTTATTTAATATGAATAGAGTGCAGAACAAAAACAACTATATCAGGCTGATGACAAGTGGAAGTGACCCCATTGAACATAATTTAAATGTAATTCTTCAATAGAGCCTGCAGATAATTCACAGAGTTTCAAATCTGAAGCTGGCTTGGGCCACCCAACCATGCATGAAGTTGATGCCAAACAGCAGAGCTTTATGTTCTGGTAACAAAGGCTCCAGATGACACTGGACATTTAGGGTAGAGTCTACAGAGTTCATGGGCAAAGCATGACTAGAACAGGACTTTCAAAGAGAGTCTTGAGTATCAGCAGTGAAGTTACATCAAGATCTTGATATAAAGAGCTCTCTGATACTTTCATGTCGCTCATTTGATCCCCACTGGGAACTCAAGCTCTGCAATGTCTGAGACTTTTTCCATGACTTTGTTTTGCTTCCTTTACAAAAAGAAATAACTTTTGTGAGGGTTGCTAAAAAAAGCCAACAGTCCCCAAAGCACTGCTTTATCTTCATGTGATCAGTCAGTTCATATTCAGATCATACCATGTAAAAAAGAATTCCAAGTCCTAAGATGTTAGTCCTAAAATTATAGGAGCAAGGGAAACAAAAAATTGCTGCTCATGAAAGAAGACAAGGGGAATGCTAAAACCATTTCCATTGACCCAGCTGATCAAGTAGTTTAAGGAATCACCTTGATAAATTTCAGCCCTGACATTGAAGTAAACATATTATTTCAAGCAATTTTCAGAGAATAGAAAAGCAATACTATGGTCATCTCTCAACTATAAAGTGAGAGAAGAGAGATGAAAGGGCAGCGTGGACAGCACTGATAAACTTTAAGGTGCATAATGTGTGAACAAGTTGATTTCCAGGGATGAAAGCAAAAAAGAGGGATGACAGCAGGCAGGAGCAGCTGTATGATGACAGAGTTTCTGGTGGTGAGCGAGGAACAGAAAGAAATTACTTTTAAGGAAAACAGAGCCCATCGTCTTTTAGTTGGGGCGAGGGGGGGCACTTTGAGAAGGGAATGGGAATCCGAAATGCTGAAGAGCTGAGGCTGGAAGGCACATCTGGACATTGTGTGGTCCAATCCGTCTGCTCAAAGCAGAGTCTCCTAGAGCAGCTTGTTCCAGGCCATGTCCAGTTTGGACTTTGTAGTCTCAAAGTGTGGAGACTACACAGCTTCTCTGGGCAACCTATTCCAGTATGTGGCTACCCTCACCAGGCAGAAGTGTCTCCTGATGTTCAGAGGGATCCTCCTGTGTTTCAGTTTGTTCCCATTGCCCCTCTTGTCCTGTTACTGGGCATCAAACCAAGAGTTTGGCTCTGTCTTCTTTACACCCTGTAATCAGAGATCCCTTCTGTGGAGTAAACTGGGAGCTGCAGGAATCAAAGGCGCCAGGGAGGACAGTCTGGGGGAAATGCAGACAAGCAGGGCACTGACAGTGTCAGAGGAGCACAGCAATGTGGGCCCATCCAACACTGCTGACTTGAATGCACTTCAAGTCACATCTCTGGATGCATGACTGCACTTGTCAGGGAAAACACGCATGTACATCAGTGAAGTGCAAGTCAGAACAACAACAAACACGGAGCATTTCCTAGAAAGACTGGATTTTTTTCACAGAAAAAACGCACCAGGAGCAGTTATGTTATATGGGAACTATGGGCTGGGGAGCTTCCCAGAAAGCCAGCTGCCCCTGTTCCTAATTATTTATTATTCATCTCTGTTTCAGTCCAAAATGAGGTCTGATTTATGGGAAATTACTTACAAAATGAAACATGGAAATATGGGATGGATGATGATTAATGGGAGCAATGATATGTGCCTGCAAAAATGCAAAAGGGCACAAACATCCAGGAGGGGAAGGTTGACATAGGGTGACACTAGAGGGTTTTCATATGAATAAATGAATTAATGCTATTAGCTCACAGAGTAAGCTTTGAAGAGAAGGTTAGGAAACATGGTAGGAAACATGCCCTGAAGAGGCCACTATGGGAAAGCCTTTTGTGTTGGATCTTTGGGAAGACTCAAGTTCCATTTATGAAGCTTTTTGCTTCATTTTTCAGATATGATGGGTACTTCATTACTCTTTTGTTTCCTTGTTAAGATGCTGATATAAAGCAACAAAGTTCTGGCTTTCAATATAAAAAGCAAAATGAAATTGAGAAAATATATTTGAATAACATTTTTTAAAAAATATCACATGATAAATTACTTTTGGATGGAAAACCACAAATGCCATCACACTCAATATCAGAACTAAGACTCTTCCTGACTTAAGGCATTAATGCTCAGAAAGGGAAGTATTATCTTTGAATCCATTAATAGTTTGCACAAACCACCTAATCATGCCACGTGATTAGACAGTGAAGCAGTAGTGATCAAGTTTTCAGGAATGATTTAAATGTAGTCCATGCTTTCCTGAGGCAAGAGAAGGAACTAGACCATCTCCGGAGGTCTGGACTCCCTGAAACCATAGTCTCCAAGGCTGGAAGATGAAAATGACCACTACAGTATGATGACTGTCTGCTGCCCTGGGAGTGGTAGGTCATCTACAGCACTATCCCATCCATGCTACATTTAATTCTTCTCAACTCTAAGTTCTCATGGTTATTTTCAAAGTATATTTTCATTCTGTTATGCAAGGGACATAAAGAGTAACAAGAAGGGGTTCTACAGGTTTGTCAGCCAGAAAACAGGGGTTGGACTAGGTGATCTTTAAAGGTCCCTTTCAACCCAAACTATTCTGATTCTGTGCCACCACCAAGAGATCATTTTTGCCTCCTGACATTTCCATTTCAGATGAATGCAGGACACACACAAACCCTCTGCCCCTCCAGCAGATGCTGCTCCTCCCCTGGTGAGAGTTGAGATGCTACCTGAGAGGAGAGGGCAGGCTGTGGGAGCACATGGGCGGGTCTGTAAGGGCCTGGGGCTGCCCCAGATCTTCTCCCGTCAGCCTCACTGGGGGCTCTGCATGGCCAATTAAGGGCAGCAAATGGTCGGGAGCATCTATCAAGAGTGATGTCAGTTAATTGCCACCCCGAGGATTCAGCAATGAGTTGGTGCACTGTGAGTTAATGACTTCCAGGCATGATACTTGGCAATGCTACCATTATTATTTTGCAAGGACACTTCAGTGTCTCTCCATGAAGGCAGCCAACCAGAGTGTTGTGGATCTGCTCTTTCCTTGCCTGTTGCACAAGACGTTGGTGAAACTCTCACTACCTTTTCGTTGACCTTTCTTCTCCTTTGTTCTCCCTCTACCAGCACACACAGATATGTCATTGTCTCCAAAGAAAACTTCATTCATTAGCAAACAAAATCAAGAAAAAGGCCACATCCTTTTCCAAATTACAATTCAGCCTTCTAAAGATGGATGTCAACAAGACACTGATGAATTCAGACACAGCTTTGAGATTTCTCAGAGGAATTGAGGATTTCCATTGTCAGACATGGCTATTGTGCTACGAAAATGACTCCCAGCTGAACGAGTGAGAAAACATTCTGAAGAACAGCTCAACAGTATTAAGAAAATCTGGATACCCTGGCACCCCGGGGAAAAAGCTGCTAACAAAGTTAGTGAGATGGGCTGGGACAACATTTGGTGTCACAATAATTTCATTGCATAATCTTTGTCCTGCTTACCCCCAGCTCTCACCAAAGACAATGGAAGCGTGGGGTTTGCAGTCCCTTGCAGGAGACAATCAGAGTCTTGCATCATCAAGTCCTTTTTATTTTTTTTCTACACGGTTATAAAAGACAGAAATGCATTCTTGACTGCAAACCAACATTCAAAGTCTCATGAGAAAAGATACTGCTCCCTTGGCCATAAAACTTTGGAGAGGGCTCAAGATGACCGTGATGAATCTCATGGAGAAACAAGCCCAAATAAACACAGTTTGAATGAACAGAGAATGCAGTCATCCCATCCACAGATGAGCTTGGTTAGTCCTAGTTTCTGCAGCCCCTCTGTGGTACCGTGTCACTGCTCAGGCCGTGTCAGACACGGCTTGCTAATGAAGCTGCCCCTCTGGGCCTTCCAGCCCCTTACCATTTTACAGATGGACTTGGCCTCCTCAGAGAACTTATGGGAGTACACCTCTTCTGTCTCCAGCACTCTTCTGTCCACTTCTTCCCTCTTCACCTTCTCTTTCCTCCCACGGAATGGTGATTGCCCAGCAATCATTTCATAAATGAGACAGCCTAGCCCCCAGTAGTCAGGGCTGAGTGTGTATCTCTGGTTGTTCAACACCTCTGGAGCTGTGAAGGAGAGTGATATGTCTTGTGGAAATGCTTGATATTTACCTAGGCAAAACAATCAAGTGTCTAGAAGTTTCATTTTGGTGACTGAACACACATGCACAGAGAATGGTGGGTAGAATATAAAAACAACTTCTGGTTTCAGTTGATGGCATCACAGGGAATGCAGCATGCCACATGCCATGGTGTTTTCTCTACATGCTACATGCCTTGTGCATGCTGTCTTCTGACTTCTCTACCAACTCAGTCCAATTAAAAAAAAGAGCACAGTAAGAAGTTGAATCTCATTATTAAGCAGAGACCTAATCTTAAGAGTTCCTCCAGATTTCTCCATTTAGGGAAGAAATGAAATGCAAATTGTGTAAACAGCCGTGACATTTCTTCAAAAGCAAATTCTGTCTTTTTGGTCAATTTATACGTTTGTTTTTTCCTTTTTTTTTTTCCCCCCCCTTTAAAAAAACCCCAATCCATTAATTTTGTGTTGCAACCACACACAATGCTTTGGGCAGACAGTCACTGTCTTGCAGGCACCCTCACTTCCATGCACGGGGGCAAACACACATCCGCACGTGCTCACAAGCACAGAGCCTTAGTGTGCACTCAAACTTACACTGAGATAACAAAATTTAGACATGACAACTGATTTGCTTGCTTTCATTAAAGTCTCCACATGGTGTAACAGTGGCTCACATCAGCTAGTTTCTATTTAGTCAAATAAGCATAAGCAGTTTTTACTCCAAGAAATATGCCCACCCAGAGAATGCATGAAAATAATTACATTGAATTTAGAAAACAGATCTAGTTAAGTAAGGGAGTGCAGTTTTTTTAACCAGTGTACAAATCTCTACTTGTCTTTTGTGCAGCCTCCCCTGCACATAGAGGAAGACTCCAGATGCCCCTGGTCAAGATGACCATAGGTGTGGACTCACCCATTTTATCATAGCCATACAAATACATTTTAACTATTATACAAAGCAGCTACTAGCAAGAAACCCTTTTTTTTTTTGCACATAACCCTCCTAAGATAAATCTCCAGTAAAATCACTAGAATCCCAGTTGTTGTCTCCCCTTTTAATTTTCTTTGCTGATTTGAGGTTGTAGACCTGCCTCACTGAGAGCTGCAGTGGTCCCTCCTTTCACCCTCTTCTGATTTCCATTATCACGATTTCTGTGGCAGTTGCTGCAGGGAACAGGACCCAGCTGAATGTGAATATTTTTTATTCTTTTTCTTAAGCTTGCATGGCAGAAGTATCTCTAAAACTCAAGTAATCTCAGCAAATTATAAAAAAGATGAGCTGTGGAAGACTTACCCATATACCCTACTGTTCCTACTCTTCCACGGATTGATTCACCCTCAGGGATTTTAACAGCTAGACCCAAATCAGATATTCTAATATGGCCTGGAAGGAAAAAAGAAACAAAACAACACAAAGCAGATATAATAACCAGACCCAGATGAGTCCAAAACCCACAACTGTGGTCATTGCTACAACACTCTTGCAATTCCTTGCTCAGACATTTTAAGAAAAGTGTTCTGAATCACTGAATTGGAGCAGTTTCACTGATATGGAAAAGAGGAATTATTAAAGGCATTACAATGCAGTGAAATTAATGTTAACAGTGAGGCTATGGACTGGAGCGGATTGTATTAGGTATTTTAAAACCAATGAAAAAAGGCAGTGAGAAGCATGCTGTGGGAAGTATTTTGAACAGATCACAGAGGATGGATGGGCTGACATAATTCTGTAACTCTGTGATGGCTGAAGAGGCTACATCTGGTCTGAAAGCCAGCACGAGATTTGATTACCGCTGCCTTCAGCAACGAACGGGTACCTGGGTTTGCATAAAACCAGACTTGGCTCAGCAGAGGATGAAAGTACTTTTGAAAACGGAGAGGGAAGCACAGATTTAGAAATTAGAACTTCCTTTGTGTTGCATCAGCCTTGCAACAAGAAGGATGGAAAAACAACGACGAAAGGCAGACAGCCCCAGCAACGCCGTGCTCTCGAGCACAGCTCCTGCTGAGGGCACGGCTGCTTCCTTCCATCTGTGCACCGAGCTCCAGCAATTCACCCACCCCAAGACAGGAAAATTAGAGTATGCTGAGCCTCTTAATCACTTCAGAGCATTATTTGTCTTTGTGCAATATATATCCTAAAACTAACTTAATCTACTTAACTGTGAAAGCATTTCTGTAAACCTCCGAGACTTACCATAATCATCCAGCAGGATATTTTCTGGCTTCAGATCTCTGAAAATGAAAGATAGCAGTGATGGGTATGAAGCTGGTTTTGATAACATAACCATACAACTGTGTGAGTGCTTTTCTTATTAGTAATAAACCAATTGAATGTCAACTCACACAGCAAGGAACTCCTGAAACCAATACAACCTTTTACAACTCACTTCACAGATAGACTGAAACCATATGTCTTTTTCTAAACTGGAGTTACAATTTTTCACTAAGCCAAGCTTCTAGTTCCTAATCTACCCTATAATGGACTCATCCGTCTCGTACTGTAAGCCCCGTAAACCAACCCCTATAGTCCTGTGTGTTGTTAAATCTCTGTAACATTTTCTGTTATAAAATCTTACGTTGAAAAGATTTTAACTTTTAAGACACTTTATTTACATATGAAAATGGAAATAGCAATGTGCTGGGCTCAAATTATCTATGCCTGGCATCTGACTCAGACCAAATATGTGAATGTGTGTCCATGTACTTCCACACATGTGCCATAATTTTGTCAAGTTTGGAAAATGAGGGGCAGAGGGGGGAATGCTGTGCCCAGATTAAGATTCTTCTTACAAACATTTGTGAAACTCTAGCGCCTGTGTGGTTTGGCGCAACGCCATGAAAATTGGCAAGGTGGTCACTCTGATATCAAAGATGTGCCTTTTACTGTTCCTGCGAAAAAAAATAAAATTCCCAAATCTGGGCAAGTTATAAACTTCTGAAGTAAATAATCTCAGTTTTCATATATTTAGCAGAGCCTTGGCAGATCATTCTTCTGAAAGGTTTGTCTGCACAAAACCTGCTCCACCAGCTGCTGCTTTGAGACGCTGCCCAGGCCGGCCACGCTGAGTCCCCTCCTTGACCAAGGCTGTTTTCCCAACCTGTGTAGCCCAGCACAACTTTGCAGCCACTGCTGCTGTTCTTGGGCTGCTGTTGAGGTGGGAGCCAGGTGGGCTCCTTCCCACCCTGCTCGTGAGGAGTGGGAGTGAATCCAGCCTGTGAGATGGAACCGGAGGTGTCAGATCTGGATGTGCTGAGCAGGGAGTGTCCCAGTAGGACCATGCCCCAGGACTGGGCTGTGCTGGATCCAGAGCCTGAATGAGTGTGGCTGGGTGAGGCAGGGAAAACAGGATTGCTGCAATGCACCACATCATGCCCTGGCTTTTATCTAAAGACAGTGTTTAGCCTGGTGCAAATCCAAGCAGCGCTTGGCCTCTTCTTTTTGTAAGGCCTCCTTGCATCTGTGAACCAGCTTGGTTCTGTTAACTTCCCAGCAAGAGGCATTTCTGTGCAAAGAGCAGAGAGAGGGGGTGCACAAGAGAAACCCTTGCACCAGGGAACAGGGCAGAGCACAGAGCCTGTGCACAGAGCCTGCTCCACATCTCAAACTGTACCACTCCAATATCATGAATTTTCCTGTGAACGGAGAGGGGTGTTTTATCGTTTTGACATTGCCAAGATTGAAATTTTGAAACTTGCCTTGTTTTTATTTATTATTTCAAACAAGAACACAGAGAGCTGTGAATAATCTCTTCTTCTTGCTTGCTTCAGACCCTCCTGACCTCTCAAGATAAATCTCACCCAGTGCCCAGCGGTACCAAGCCTACTTTTCAAATAAACAATGCTGAAATATGTGAAGGGCAGCTGAATGCTGAGGGGAAGCTGGGATTTTGTTTAACATACCACTGTGGGCTTTCCCTGCCTATCAGCAGGTTTCCAATGCTGGAGCAACACAGTCAAGGGCATCTCCTCTTTATTTTTAAAAATGTGTTCCAAATCCTGTAAGAACTATTTCTTTGAAGAACTCAGCCTTCATCAGTTACTTCATCTTCTGCTCTAGAAGTTATTAGTCTCACTTAAAACTGTAACTGGGGCCCAATGGTAAGAATCTTGTGTGCAATTTGGGAAATGTTGACTTTGAATGAGAAAATGAGAGACTCCACGGGGACTCTGAGAACACCAGTTCAGTCCTTAGAGGCCTGTGTGATTTAGGGCCATTAGGGGAAGCTTTCCTCCCCTCCCAGACATCAGCTGTCTTTCCTGTTTTCAGATTTCTGGTTCCTCAAGATCAAGGCTGGCTTCCTTAGCATGGCCAACACTTCCAAGTGCCCATGACTGAAATGTCCAGGAGATATAAAACTCCCTGGTGGACACAGTGACATGTAAAGCTACTTCTCAAAGGCTCAGCTTCCCATATGTAAAGCAGTCTTGCCCAAACAAACTGAAACATGAACTGCTGGCACTGTGCCTATGCTCGAAAGGCAATTGTTTGGCTGTACAGGACAGCCTAAACAACTCAATTAATCACAGTGGACAAGGCTTCACCATGTACTTGTGCAATGCCTAGGACAATGTGAACTTGATGCTGACTGGAGCTTCCAGGCACAGTTAGAGTAGATGTAAAATAATTTATTTATATATTAAGAAATAATTCAAGGGGAACCAGCAGCTCTTAATGTTTGCTTTCCATGAACAACCAACCCGCCGACCTCTCCTAACACGATGCAGTTGAGAAATGTAACACAAGTGCCATGTTTGACAAGGGAATTCTGAACGAGATAAACCTGACTCTGAGCCTGGTTGTTCTCTCGGGTCACGTCTGCAGCCTGCGTCAGCAGGGCCCAGGAGATGGGCATGCATTTTCCAGCGCTGTGATCTACTCAGAAGCATTTTGTTTATAGAAAATGGAATTAAATCCGAGGAATAAGGGTTTTGTGATGAATTATTCGCCTTGAGAAAGTGGTAGCATTTAGCTGCTATATTTTATTGACCTATATAGCACTTCTCACGGGTCTCAAAAGACGCTGTGGTATTACAAATCAGGGGTCTCTGCAGATGCTCTTGAAATACTGCTAGAAAATGTCACCTACGAGGATATAATATCATTCATCACCAAAATGAATGTGCCATCTGAGGTGCAAAGTAGCAGCTCTTTTAGGAGTAACATGAAAACTACTGCTTAAGGAAGTAGGTACCATTTCTCTCAGAGCCATGTGCTATTTTAGGAGGCTGGATCTCATTTGTTTTATCAGAAAATGGCATTAGTATGGCATTTTGCCAGCCATGTTATGAATGTACCAGCCACTTTTTGCAATAAAATATGATTGTGAAACAACATATTACCTCTTCAAATCTTTTTAAATGTGGTGGGTTGCTTTCTAAAGGAAAAGGAAGCCAGACACTTCATTCACGATTTGATTTTTCAATTGACATTAAACACTTAGTACCATTTTGTTCCTCGGAGAAAAAAAACCCTTCCTTCTTGGGCCAGCACCAACTAAATCAGCATGTTATCTGTCTGCCCTCTGTATGCCAGCTAGCGAGATCTGAGGCAACCAAGTGGCAGTTTGCTAGAGATCTCCTCCAAGGAACAACAGTATTGTAATTTCTATGCATACAAGCATATGCATCATACATGGGCATATCAAATGATTTAAAGCGTGGCTTGGTTTTTAAAAATAGCATCTTATTGTCTATTAATCATTGTACTTGGAAGTTCTTTCATCAATTTACAGGCCCTCCTCTGCTGTGAATGCCAGCAACGATGATTTCACAAGCTGGGATGATGAAGACAAACATTAACCGTTGTTTACAACTACAGTGGCTGTTGATTAAAAAAAATAAATCCTCGTGGAGTCACAAGAACTCCGTTTGCAATCAGCCTGCTTATCCAGCAAGTAAGCCCTGTGGTGCCCTGGGAAAGTGCTTGTATGGAGCTGTAAGCCAAACTGGAAGCTGAGAATGTGGGATCTGCCCTCCTGGCAGTGTCTGCCCGTGGCGGCGCTGGGCAGTGCTGTGCCCGCTGGCTCACCCATGGATGATGGGATGCTGCCAGCAGGATGCCTCTGTAGTGTGGCTGGGAATGAGCCTCCTTCCATGACTGGTACACTATGGCCACCACAGTCCTAGCTAGCTAATCACACCAGTTCGTGTCCTACAGTATAAATCCCCGTGTCTCAGACACCCTCTGGGGAATCACACTCCCCCTGCCATAAGAAGTTTTTCCACGTCTGACATGCTGCAACCCCTCCTGCAATATAATCTAACTAATTAAAAGAGAGGCTTGGATAGAATGATCTCCATTTCATCCCAACTAGGAACTAGATTCCCTAATGAAATCCCTTTAAAGGAACTTCCATCATTTTCTTATGTTGCCCAGTGTACGCTGAGGTAGGGTTTGGGGATCTTTGTGCTGGTTATGTATAATTTAGAGAGGGTTTATTTAGGGAAGCAACTGCTTCCTTCCATGATTACTGTATCATACAGGGCTCTGTGAAATTTCAGCCAAAGCACTCAGGCATCTCAGCTGGACAGCACCACAGTGAGTAGGGAGGATGCAGTCAATTATTTCCAGAAAAGACATCCTAAGACTCTAGAGAGTGCTCACCTGTACACAGTATTTTCTCTGTGTAGGTCTTCCAAGCCACAAAGAATCTCTGCTGCATAAAACAAAGCTCTGTCCTCCTCGAAGCCTGGGTTCCCCATGTTGTAGATGTGAAACTTCAGGTCGCCTCCATTCATTATGGTCAGAACTAAACACAGTGCGTCCTTTGTTTCATAGGCATAGGCTAAATTGACCTAGAAAAACATTTGTAGCACAGTTGTGACAGTTCAGTTGGCTGCTAGGAAGGAAGCACTAGCTTTTCATTATGGATTTTCTCTAGAAAATGAAAAAAATGCATTGACTGAATTTGATATGGCCTTATTACAATGGCAAACGTACATTTCAAAAGTACAGAAAAATTGGATGTTGGGATTTTATAGATTAATTTGTGGAACCCAGCCTATTTATCACCAGAAGCCCTCAAGGCTCAGACAGCTTCACAGGCTGGACAAAATATACTAATTCCAGGCATATTTTTCTATGTACAAGAAATCTTAGTAATCAAGGGAATCTACACTTCCTGCTGCATGGTTTTGCATCTCAGTAGGTTTTCCAGAAGGCCCAGATATCCCAGTCCTGGGGTGATCAAATGTACCATCACTGAGAAGTGAAGGTCAGCATCAGCCCTGCCAGGCTCTGGTGAGTGCCACAGGAAAAAACAGACCAGCCAAAAGCTACCCATCACTTCTAAATATGTGCCATCCTCTTGGCTTCTGCCAGAGGTAAGTAAACATTTTGCATCTGTTGTGTACACAGTTCTTCCTGAAATAACTGTAAAGAACATGACAGATGCTGAGATAACACCTTTCTTCTTTTTAAACAATCTAAGGCAAGTCTTAAAAGAGGCACAAGAGCTGGTGTGACTCAGGAGAGCCCTACATCAGGCAGATCGGCTCCACTTCACTGCTTAGATGCTTCTACAAGGCAATCTCTTCTCTATTTGGGTTGAATCTCCTTCAGTCTCCTCCAAGCACCTCTCTCCCAGACCCTGGGAATTCAGGTAATCACGCTGGATAAAAATAGCTCAGCCTGATGCAGCTCTGATGCAAGTGAAGGCTGTAAAACACATCATGTTCCCATGGTAGGCACAGGCCCCTGGACTGGTGCATTTCTCACGGACCAGAGACTAAAATGAGACTCAGCCAAGGTACATGGAGCAGGACTGAGGAAGGGGCTCAGCTTCTGGCACCTCTACAGGAGCAGGAGATGGAGGAGGCATTGGCTTCAACAAGAACAGTGCTCAGCAGGTGAGCAGGGAGCCGAGTGCTGCGGAGTTCAATACTCACTACAAACTGACTATTGACTTTTTCTAAAATCTGCTTCTCGTTGAGTGCCATGGATTCGCCTTTCCTCTTCTTTATCCTCTTCTTCTCTAATCTCTTGCAGGCGTACATCTTCCCCGTGGCTCGCACTTGGCAGGCGCAGACCTGCGAATTAGGGAGAACAATTGCCGGGTAATTCGAAGCAAACGCTGTGTCTGGGCTGCACTTTACTCCTCACGATCTCCTCTGATTTAGTCCTTTTAAGGCGAGAGACGGCGGCTTAGCGAGCCAGGCCTGGGCGGGGGCAGCTGGGGGACTGACTACTGTTTCCAAACCTGCTGGGGAATATTGGTTTAATTATTTCACTTTTCTCCGCCCGCTTCCTCTCCCACCTCCTTTGTCTGTGCAGATTGTAATCTCTCAGCCTGAACCTCCTCTGCCTCTGCTGCTACCTCCAGCCACCAGCAAAATACAAAAAAGGGGGTGACCCCAATTCCACCGTGAATGCAACAGTCGAGCACAAGGTAATTCTCAAAAGTATTCTTTTGGATTACAGTATCATGAGGGGTTAAGTAAAACTGTCAGCAATTAATGAAAATCAGCCTCTGTCCCATCCAGCTCCTGTACCTGCAGTGCCTAAAAAGTAAGAAACCCTCGCAACAGAAAGTTTCAGAATTACTCACCTCCCCAAAACCGCCTTTCCCCAGTACCCTGTACTGCCGAAATGTGTTTTTTGTTACTGGTTGCCTGGAAGAAAAGGAAATAAAAAAATAAATAATAAAAAAAGACACACTACGTTTAATGCACTCTCTGTGATTTATTTACTTCAGAGCATGCTTTTGAAAAGCAAAATAGATAAATATTACATAATCACATTATTTCAAGGTAATAATATAATATAATATAATATATAATTGTGTAATTACATTACTTCAATACTATGTATGGCTTGAACTTTTCAATTCCAACATATTAAGCTGTAATAAAATACAACACATTAGTGAGTCATCAGTATAATTTCTGCTAGCATCTTAGGACCAAGGAGGGTTCTGAATCTCCATTATATAGCTTTGGCCTTTGTTAAGCAAAGAGGAAGCCTGAGATCTTCCAGTAAGATATCAATTCTTACGATACATAGGATGGGCTAACATAATGCTTTGCTTGGCCTGCAGGATGAGAAAAAGAGATCCAAAATTCAATCCACCAGAAAATGCTTCTGGTGTCTGAAACAGAACATGAAAGTTCTGTGAATCGACAGAAACAATCCCGGGAGCAGGAGAGGTGGGTTTATGTGTTGTTTGCAGGCGGGGAGAGCAGGAAGGCAAGATCCCAGCCAGTTCAACCCCTCTGAGTTACCTGCTGCCTGGCGGAGCATCACGGGAAGAAGGGAGCAAAAGCCAAATTAGGGTTAAATACGTGTGTCTCTGATGGCACAGTTCTGCCTCACAATCACTTGACAAGATCCCTGTACAATCTCACAGCTTCCCACTAAAACTGCTCCACCCGAATGGCTCCAACTCTACATCAAACTTTTACTTTGTTACTGTAGAAGTTTTTACAACATGACGGAAGAAGAATTCTAGATTGAGAGAGATCCCATTTTGTATCCAGCACTCCATCACCAAAGTTTTACCACGATCTTAGCAGTGGGTATGAATATTCCCATTATCCTTGTTCCCCTCTGGCAGGCAGCCAGCCGGCAGAGGGAGCACAGCAACGTGGCTGTTCCCACCACAGGGATGATGAGGTTGATGACAATGAGGAATAAATGTTAAAGTGAATCGTTTCATTAATGCCCATTACTGTTTTTCAAAGTGGAGGAAGAAAAACACGCAGAAAGTCAAAACTAGAGGAGGAAAAGATGTTATTTTCAGTATTCCATGAGGGCGCTGCAAATGCTATTGGGGTTAAAGGCAACAATTAGTAGTGATAACTGCATGTTCAGCAATGTCTCTGGAATAAATGGACTGTGTGACTGCTCCGTTGGAGCCAGCAGGCTGTCAGAAGGAGCTGTTGATCACTCCACGCTACAAACATCTCTTGGCTAATCCTAAAAACAATTCTCCCAGCTTCTTAAGCCGGGCATATCCAATAGCTTGTCACATTTGTTGGGGGAATGGAAAAAAAAAATCCTCAAAGCATTTCAGAAAATTCCTTATCCCAAATGTGAAAATAGATAGGAAATAGCCTGGCTAGAGATGAATCATCTGATGTTTTTCAAATTGAAATGGAAAAGTAAATGCTGGACTCAGTAAAGATGGCATGTGGAGCATGTCTTGGCATGAAATGTTTCATCCCTGTGCCCACCCCTCTTGTGCAGCAGCTCTGCAGCTTTCCAGGGAGAGGAACTGGCACAGCTCCTTTGATCTCGAGGCGTCCCGCTGACACACACCGCTCGTGGATCTGGCCCTAACTCATCCGCCGTAATTAATTCCATTTGTGGAAAATGGGTCTTCTCTCAGCTCAAGGTCACTGTCACCCAGCAGTGACCGTCTGCTACAGCACTCCCTGACAAGGAAAAGGCAGAAGCCCCTCTCCTTGCAAATTAATACCCACTAAGGCTGCCTGGTTATTAGATGTGCTCAGCAATGTCCAGCCAACAAGTACAGTGAGAGGACCTATACACCACCTTTTTCTCTGTTTGGAGTGATTTAATAGCAGCAATAACTGGCCCAGACAAAAAGTCACCACATTCAGAGTGCAGCTAAACCGAGAGACAACTGGAGTTGCTGACTGTACATTAATCATACCTAATATGTTTAATGTACCTAAGACCATTAAATGGTCAAACACTTGAGCTTTAGAACCAGACATATTATCTCAACTGTCAGATTTTAAGCATATTCTATGGACTTTGAGTGGAAAGTAAAAATAAACCTTTTAATTTATTTTTATTTTTAAAAAAATCTTGTGACACTTACCTTTCCAACCACTTCCATTGGAGAAACCTGTCGAAGTACATGCTGTCTAGGTACTCTTGGAATGGCTCCCCACTGAGGTGGTCAAGGACAGATCTATCTCAGATGAAAAGGATATATAAGCATTTTATAATCCTGAACTTGGAGCAAAAGAGAAACAAAACAAGAGGAGAAAAATCCAGACTACTTGTATGGTAGGATTATTTTACTTTTACTTTATTTTGTACTTTATTTTACTCACAGTTTCAATCTAGAAACAAAGCGATATGCTTGATGTATTTCGTAACAGGAGGCTTTACACAAGCTGAATACTGGTTATTCTTGCTGAAAATTAACAGGGCAACTCCCACTAGCTTTAATGGACTTTTACAGAGGTTGTTAGCCACTAGACAACAAATGTCTTTGCTTCTGTTAGTAAATTGAAACAACACCCTCAGGAACTGAGCTCCTGAACTTTGGGGGATGTTTACAACTGGATAGAAAATTTCTGGCTAAAGCCCATTTCTGTCGAAGAGGGACCATCAGAGGCATAATTTTGAGTAAAAAGATCCATTTCAATTCCTGCTATACAGAAGAAGTAGTACATGTGACTGAAGTCAAAGGGGATTTTCTAACAGCTCTGTGCTTTGTAGAGTAAAACAGAGGAAATAAAAGTATGAGCAGGGATGTGGATTTGCTTCTGAATCAAGAAAAGCATTTGGGGGCTCACACAGTGGATGTAGTCTTTTGCAAAATGGAAGGAATAAAGGAATGAAAAGGCCAGTCTGCAAATGTGAGAAGAAAGTCTGTTGTTTGTGACTGGCAGCAAACAGACAGAGAGCGTCAGGCATCCCATCAGAAAGGTCAAGGGTTTGGAACCAAGAAAAGATGAGAGTTGCCTGAAATGAAGGTGGTCACGTTGTTTAACAGGGGGTTGTTCACCTGCTGATGTTGGTTCTTACTGAGGGTTCTGCATCCACCTCTGCTGGCAGCATTGGCAGGATAGAAGTTGGGTTTGGGTGAAAAATGCCCAGAAGAAATGAGTATTTCTGTCTTGGTGTATACAGACACTTTTGTGTCCATGTCTAAGGGTATACAGACACAATTCCAGATTTTGCTGGAAGGGAGAAATCCTCTCTGAAGAACTACTCTTGTCTGGTAATGGATAGTCTGTCTTACCCTGGGGCAGTTCTCTGAGCAAACAAGTCACCATGAGTAATGTGTCTCCTCAGTTTAGTTCCTTCCTGCTCATGAACTACTATTTTTGGATTTTCTCAACTGTTACAATATTTTTTCTTTAATTCTTGCACCATCATTTTGGAGAAGACAGGTAATTGCACATGTTCAGTATTCACAAGTCAAACTGTTGCTGTCCTCATCAGCTTTGACTGGGCACAGATCGTAACAATTTCCCATAATGGATTAAAGATACAAAACAAAATAAAAAGGAAGTCTTAATTTGCTTTAACAAATGTTCAAATTCAGCATCAGAATTCTAGGTGAAATTGGAGGAGGGCAGCAGCAGACAGTCAAAATATTAAAGGTAAATGCAGAAGTTATTATACATGCATTTTTCTTGCAGAATGATTTTCATCTATGAAGGTATGAATGAAACTCATCCCATCCCTGCTCCTACAGGACAGCAGGCTTCATATTTGTACGTATGCCTCCCTTTTCTGGTCTGACTGTGAACTCTTCCGAAATTAACATCATTCAGTACCAGTAAATACCAACAGCAAGTTTTTAAAACTTCCTTTTGACTTCATTTTAGTCCGTGTGAAATGATCAGCATATTTATTAACAAGGTCTCAAGCCTGGCTCATTTCTGTGTTTCAGCTGAGATGAAGGAAGGAGCCTGCATTAAGTGGTGTCCAATGCTTGCCTATTCCATTCAGTTAATTAAAAGCTGCACGTATTTTAAAGGAACAATAGCTGCCTTTCAGCAGTTGTTTGCTTTTTAGTTCCCCTCTTTGGCAACAACAAAGTGCATTTTAGAGGGAACTGTCAGCTTTCAAACCGATTTGAGAACTGGAAACAGGCACCGGGGGGGGGTTTGTGTGGAACACAGCTCTGCCTTTGTCACTGGGACTGGCACACACAACTGGTGCGAGTTACAGAGCATCCCTACAGGACACCGGGCCAATGCAGGGGAACTGCCTATGCTGCAAGAGGAGGCCAGAAATAACCCACAGCTCCTACCAATGCACAGAATAACTGAAACCAGAAAAGGTCAATGAAATCAGTCAAAACAATGAATGACAGCGGAGCAAATTTTACAAATCCCCATTACATCACCCAGGGAAAACAAACCGCGCTCAGGCAGAAACCACATGGGCCCGCGCGCGGTGATCCCTCCTTTTCGTATTTTTATTGGTTTATGATCCACTGGCGTGAGCGCACTCGGGGCAGTGTTTGCAAGCGCAGATCGCATACCTGGAGCTTTAGCACACAAAGGCACAAATCGCCTCCCTGCTGCAGAAACTGATAAGCCTTTTCCCAGACAAAGGGGGAAATAATGCACGTTCGTTCGGACGCCACAGACAGACAGAAAGCATTAAAAAAGCCCCGTTCTCCTGGTGAAGATTTTCTGGAAAAGCCATGCAGAGCAAGTTTGCACATTCCTCTGTCTAAATGGACTGTATAGCCACTTAATTTTTATTCACTTTGAAACAGAGATGTTTTCTTTGGATACATTATCATTGTAGCTCTTTTCACACAGCATGAAATCCATGGCTGGTTTGCTTGGCTAGAACACTCTGTCAAATACCTGAAACAGTAAGTGCCTGTGTGTAGTGTATATAATGGCATGGAAATATTTATTATATTTTGTTCAGATGAAATTACTTCACCGCTTGTCAGCTCTGTCTCTAGGATTATGAGCAGAAGCCAAAGATCCCTGCCTCAGGTTCAGATGGAAATGTGTCTCTCTACCTGACACATTCCTTGCAAGCTGCTGGCTGCAACCCTGTGATCTTTGGGTGTCGTGTTATACTTACTTTGTACAGTGAGAGAACAGCTCTTTGCAGGGGCTGTTTTCGAGTTTCTCCTCTGTCTGTTGGATAAGTTCTTGACTGACTTCGGGAACGTAGGCTGGAGACTGGGGAGAGAAGAGAGGGGCACATTAACTCTGTGACGAGGTGCAGATTCTCCTCTCTTAACGTGTAAGAGGCACATTCATTATTTATGCCCTGAGCTGCTTCCATCAGTTCCAGCGGTTGTGTAAAAGCAAAGGAGCTTTACGTCAAAGAGCAGTAAAATAGGATACCGTGGTAACTCGCTCCACATTCCACTCTGTCCTCACATTGCTTTTCTGCCTCCTCCTGTACCTTCACCTCCTGGCCCGGCCTCATGAATATGCAGGACCCACTCCTTGCCAATTCTTTGAACTGCTCCCTCGCATCCCATGAAAAATGCTGGCCTGAACTGTGCACAGGCCATTCTATTAAACAAAAGAGAAATTGCCCAGTGTTTTCACTTCACGGGTGATTCATTGTGTTGTCTGAAAAATCTTTTTTTTTTTTTTTAACCAGCAAAGCAAAACAAGAGCAGAGCATTGGTATTTATTGACATATATCAGTAACTATCTATCTCTCTATCCATCTAACTATCTATCTAAAAAGACATTCACAACAGTATCCAGACACCTTAGTTCATCCTTAGAAGGGCAAAAATAATTCAGCGTCTTAAAAATAATCATTTTGAAAAGGAACTTTGCCAACCAAACACTCTTTTCATCCTCTCCTCCCTTTGGAGAGAATATATATTCAGCCCCTTCAAAAAGCCCTTACCAAAGAGAGGTCTCTTGCAGAATGCCTGGATGGTTAACCAGTTCAGGACTTTTGGGACTAATTATCTAAAAACACGGCTTTTAGGCACTCCACATTTTTACACATTGACTGCCTACTGTAGTTACATTACAAAGTGTATGTTTGAGTGTGGGCACCCATTTATAGGCATTTCTCCCACGTACATGAAAGTCCCTTTACACAACCAATTGGATTTGGGTATTTTCAATAAACCCAGCCATAGATGATAAAATCCTCTTTCCTTGCAGAAGCCTTAATACTCAGTAAGGTCCCCCATCCACGGCCACGACCACCAGATGTGCTGAGTGGGTGGGTCACAGAGCATCATCACTCATTCCTGGCCAGATGTTCTCATTAACTCACCCTTAGTTAGAGATATCTTGGCAAGCACTGAAACGCATTGCAGGCAGAGTTCAAAAACACTGGGAATGAGGACAGAGGAAGGGGCAGAGGTGGAGCCAGAGAAAATCTCCAGCATGGTGAAAACTGAATTACGTCTTTTATCTTTTCCTTCCCACTGCTGAAACGTGAATATGATCCTGGTGGTGACATGAAAAAATAAGTTTGTTCCACTTGAATGTTTTCAAATGGGAACATGGTTTACAGAACTGTCTGTGCATGCTGTGTAATGCAGACTCACTGCTCAGCCCTGACAGAATCTGCAGAACGTGCTGGGGTTACCTTTGACCTCACTGAAATGTTTCCTCATTTCCTCAATATATTCCTCCATTTCCTTAGCAAAAGATATCCAGGGAACACCCACTTTTAATCACAGGCAGAGTAGATTACTAATAATTAAGAAGTCTCACAGTTTCTCAAGAGGTAGATAAGCCACCCCTCATCATCTAAGAGATAGACTGAGACAAGCCAAATTTTCTCAACTTGATTGACCACTGATCTTGACAGGAACTAAGAATTGTAGAATAACTCTCAGTAAATCAGAAAACTTACAGAAATCCCTAACTGTACAAGTCCATGACAAAATCTAAGTTCCAGTTTTAGTTGAAGAGAGTAGAGGCAAGGGGAAAGCAGTGAAAGAAATCTAGAAAAAACTCAAAAGACTAGTCCTACAGCATTGAAACTATTGGGGGAAAAAAAGAAGGAGACAGATAAAAAAAGGCTTTTAAAGCAATATTCAGATATGAACAAAAGCCTAATGATTAGCAGTATTTCAGCTGATTTTGGCTAGAAACCAGATGAATGAATAACTTTACAGTTTGTGCACTCAGTGGTTACACATTTGCACACACTTGTTCATCAGTAGCCCAAAGCTGACATATGACTACTTGAATCCAGCTGGTTCAAGACCTGGTTCAAGATGAGCATCTGTCTGATTTACAGGGTACGGAAACACCACTGAACTCCACAGTTTTTGTACTGCTGTGGATCAGGAGTGTCTTCTGATGTGAATGGAGTGGCACTTAAATAAAATCCATACTGGGGCCTCTAACTGAAGTTACTTCTGAGTACATCTGGAACTTGTTCTATATCTATAGGTCAAAACTGGAATCCAAAAGCTAAGTATTAAACTGTATAATTAGTCTTTTAGACCAAGTGACCTGATTCTTACTCATGCCAGGCAACTTCATTTCCCATTGGCAATTCATTTCCCAATGGAAGGTAAGCTGTCTTGAGGTTAGTGTTGAAGATCATGCCCACGATGCATTACTAGAGTACTAATTCCATCAGACTTTGTCTGAGATCAAAGTACATTTGAAAAAAACAACTATAAGCATCAGCTAACTCTTATTCATAAAGAAGAAATTAAATTATTGTAGTGAAAGGGGGAAGAATGAGCAAAAGAAATGGTAAGACCATGCCGGAAGTATTTAAAAATGACACAAACTGTGATTCCTCTCTCCAAATTTGTGGGAAATACAGTCACCACTTGGTTTTTCAAAACCACTCATTGCTGACCTCTGAGTCTTTACTTCCTCTGAGCAAATCGATATCAAGGTAACAATACCAAGGCAGGCAAAGACACAAACACACAGACATTCTGTGTATGTAATAAGGCCTTCTCTAGACCACTTCATTTTCTACAACGAAAAACACACTTCTTTTTCCACAGGTTGATCATTTCCAAAGGTTCTGTAGGCCCAGCACAACATTTTGTGTTGTTATGCAGCCCTTCATAGAGTTCAGGGCATCTGGTGCACGGGAGGAACAAACCCAACCCTTTCCAACTCTGCCCACAGTTCTAGGGAACCTTTGTACGATCCTTCCTGAGATTCTCCTTGAGACTTCACAGTTCCCACTGCTTCCATTAAACAGCCATGGCTGCCATTTTCCCCGTGTGAGTACTGTGCATACCTACAGCCTTCAAAAGTTCAAACAAAGCCAGGAACAATTACAAACCAAAACCCAACCCACCAACCTACTTTTGCTCCCCTGGAGAACAATTAGGTAGCACAGGTTATGAGTGCAAGGAAGCACTTGGATCCCAAGAGCGAAAGCTTCCAAAGGTAACACTTTGGCCATTTACAGATGAAAAAGTTGCTTCTTCCCTGGAGAGGTGCTGAAGATTTCTGCAGCCACAATGAAATGGTTATTAACACCATTCTCCTGCTGCATTATGGGCAATAGCTGTAAAACCAAATTTGGCTTTTACAGCGGAACAGAGACACCTTTTCCAACATATTAAATGTCCTGTGGCAGCTAGGAGAGCCATACGCCATTACATCTGTGCTTGTGACAAAGAAAATTCTACTAGCTCTTCAGAAACACCTGCAGAAACCAGTTACATTTTCTTGCATTGCGAACAAAACACTGGGGAGCTTTAACAAGTACAGTTCCATATTTCCCCTAATGGCTATTTTGTTTCCTGAAGGCAAAGAAAGTGATTCCTGATCTCATTTACAATAATGTAAATCAGAAATTATGCCAGTCAAATCAACTGAGTAACACTAGGGTAAAGCTGATGGAATTGAAACCAGACTCGTGGCAGCACAAGATGCACTTAAATTGATCCTACAACAAAAATTTCTCTCATCACATTATCCTTTTTGACCAGACATTTTAATAATAGTCCAAAAGTCCACACTTCTTTCACCAGGTTTTAACCAAACTCTCCTACCTCCCTTATCTTCTCCTTTATGGCCAGAAACTGAAAACCTTTGTATAAATATTTTGCTGGCAAAGCAATATCTCAGCTTTATGATACCTTCCCATTTAATTTTTAAGAAAAGAATATGACTAGGAATTGCTTTAGTGGTTATATGAGAAACAAGAAATGGATATTCAGTTACTTCTGAGTGCCGTTAGCACACTGAGAAAAGTCTCCATTTCTAAATTTTATTTTTCCCTTATTTAAAAGACAAAAGAGTTCCTCTCAGCTGCTCTTCCCTTTCAGTAAATGGCATGAAAGCAGCTGAGATGTCTCACACTTGCTCAAGGTTAGTTGTGCTCATGTCCACAAAATGTCTGGATGCCAGCAGACTCCTGTCCAGCAGCTGTGTGTAGTGCTGCCCATGTCCTGGCACCTCTGTGAGTACCAAAAGCAGGGAGATCTGATTCCGATCAGATGAATGCTTCCAGGCTGTGTGGCTCCCCATTATCTGTTATTTTGAATGTCATGTTGCATCGCTACACTTTAAAACGTGACCTCTCCTTTCCTGACAGCTCCGCAAGTTTTGCTACAGGCTATTTCACTCAGCCCTCCAAGAGCCAGTCTTTGTTGAGTTCACTGAACAGGACAGCCATCAAATAAACCTTCTCCTAAAGTCATCTCTGTGTGTTTGCATGGTACTCACAACATCTCTCAGACAGTGTTGCCCTGTGACTGTGCCAGGGACACCCGACCTTTTGTTAATTTGTCAGCAAATCAAACTCCTTATTAAACAAGCTGAAGTGCTGGCAGTCAGAAGTGGAGGCATTCAGAAGACTTTATCTTTTACTTTTTCATGCAAATGTGTTATTTGTTCTGATTTTTGTTACGGGAGGACTTCCAAATATTTACAGTGCATGACCTTGGTCAAGGGGCAGTTCACTACAGGTGTTGCTTCCAAGCCTGTGGAAGTGAAAGTAGGCAGCCAACAAGAAGAGATTTCCACTTTCAAGGAGCAGAAGAAGCATTTTCCTGACAGCCCAGGAGCTGGGGTTCAGCTTTCTGGCATTGGGCTGAGGTGAGGAGCAGGTGTCCCTGTGTTACCGGCTCCGGTTATTCCCGGGAGCTGTAGGGAGCCCAGAGCAGACGCACACACAACACAAACCTGCGTGGGCAGAGCTGGTTTATTGTGTTTTATTGTATTTATTGTGTTTATTGTGTGTAACCCTGCTGCTTCCATGGGAAAAGTGCCCAAACGACAAAGGGAACTGAGAGGGATGTGTTGAGACTCCAGCTAAAGACACTGGGGTCACCACCATTTGGGAAATCTACAGAGAGCTGACAAGAGCACCAAGTGTCTGGAGAGTTGAGAAACATGCTTGGGAAAAAATTCCCAAAGGAAAGCATTGAGGAACTAGATCTGTTTAGTCTGGAAAAGCAAGGGTGAAACATGATAAAGGTCTTTTAATATAGAAATGTTTTTAATAAAGAGGGCAGGGATCAATTATTCTGCATATTCTGCTCTACACTGGGGGAATGATGAGAAGAAATCCACTTAATTGGATATGAAGGCTTTTTATTCTAATTTTTCACACAGGGAAGCAGAAGAACAGGCCTATGAATATTGTGGAATCTGTTCTTAGAGGTCTGAAAGACCTCCAAGGGCACTCAGACATCTGTTGATCATCTTAGTGTATTTGATCTCTGTTCAATGCAAGAGGCTCTTGAGCCGTTTCCCAGTCCTTTGTACCAATGGTTTTGCAAAACACTGGGCTTCATAAAACACAGGCACATGGCATGGCCCTGAGAACAGATGAAGAAGGGAGTTTGTATGCTGAGAGCTCACCAAGGGAAACCTGTAGCTCTGAGCAAAGGAATAAGAATCCTCTTTGCAAATGAACAGTCCTGCTTCAAAGACTTGTCCCAATCATCACTGTCTCCTAAAAAAATAAATGAAATAGCTTGCAGAACCCTGGACTTCAGACCAGAAAAAGGGAGAGCATTGAGTTTGACCAGACTGACTTTGCAAGAAGCAGAGCAGGTCCAGAAGTAATTCTTCATCCTTACACAGTGACTTTCATCTAAAAACCTCAAAATATTAAAGCTTCATTGCACGATTAAGTCTTCATGAGCTAGGTGGCAATCTCACAATATTTTACAGAACAGTGAACGGGAGGTTAAGAGATGTGTTTTGCACAAGATTTGATCATCGTCTGTGACTGAAATCAAAGAAGTCTCACTGAGATAAATGAAAGCCTGAGATGCTCAGATTCCTCAAATCAGTCCAATTGTAGCTTGCAATTAGTGAAAAAGGAGTAGAAACCTAGAAGTACGGGCTTTCATTTTACACCAACTCCTGCCAGTGATGTGAATCATCATGGTGTCTTAAAGCAGGACTGTTCATCACTACAAAAACTATAAGGACCAGAAAGATGCCACACTCTTTAGATTGAATAGACCTCATGCAAACTTCTGTCATAAACACAACTGCTTTCCTGGCAAGTTTCAGGCATGCAGCTGATACTGAAACATGATGAGTTATTTTAAAAGTCACTCGCGTAAAATAAATAACGTGCAGCACATGTTATGTTTCAGGTTATGAAAACATTCCACAACAAACTAGCTTAAAACAATTAAAAATGTTTCAGTCAATGGACAAAAGTTCAAGCTGCAACTTTTCTCGAGCTGTCTCTGGTTCCAAGCATTTGTCTTAATGATATGTGTTATTTTCAGATGTTGACAGCAATGTTCCACATATAATCTATTTGCAAACCTCCACACAGATTTGCTACTAGTAGAGACCTCAAAACTATGAAAGAAACAGGCTAAAATGAACTTCGGTGTGAGGCGGTGCCTGACGGGATGAGAAGAGCTCACGCACAAAGCACTGGGAATTCTGGCTGTATCCAGCTGTTAGGTTGGTGCATGTGATGTGCACTCACACGGCCGTGACCCAAGGCCGGCTCTGGGGAGCAGTGGTTTGTGTCCAGGGTGGGAACCCTGCCACATGCAATGCCACTTCTGCTGTTGCTTTTACGGAGCCACATCGTTCCCCAGATGTTGGAGGAAGGCTCAGCAAGCAGCTGGAGCAGTGACCAGCACAGGTAGGAATGAGCAGGGAGACTCTCAGGGGTGACTGTCCTCAGCCCTTTAAGGCAAACACTCACGAGGACTCATAAGGAGGACTGTAAGCAGTTACCAGAAAAAGGAAGAGTGGGTAGATGTATGCAAGTCATGGTGGTGGGCACAAAATCAGGGAGATACAAGTTTATGTGCTCAGATAATGCACATTTTCAAAGGGGAAAGGCAATGGAAGGCAAATCAGAGGCCACAAAATTGTGCCTCTTTGTGCCTCCAAGGCTTGTCTGCTCCATGTGTCTGGAGATTCACCCCAAGAACTGACCTGTGGTATCCCCACAGCCCTGAGAGCAGGAAACAGCCTGGGCTCTGCTGGCCCCACCACAAGGAGACGTCTGGAGCCACTCTGGGTGACTGATGTGGCCCCACCTCCCTGCTCTGGCCAGGGGCAGGCCAAGGCCAGCTGAGATTGAGTCTAAGCTACAGCCTGGGAAGTTCCAGCCTTGCAGCCAGGGACTGACGGAGGGGAAGTGGGAAGGGGCTGACAGTGAGAATCCAAAATCCTTTATGTTGGGAAAGACCTTTAAGATCACCAAGTCCAATTGAGAAATTCAGAGGAAGGCAGCGGAGGAGGAGATAGAGTGTCTTGGTCATATTTTGGGAAGTCGAGGTTGGGCATTCCTGGTGAGGGAAAGGATCCCGGCGCTGTCACAGCACACGCACTCTCCTGATGCTTTTTGGTGATCCGCACAAAAATGTTGGAACATTCTTTTCCCTTTCCCTGTGTCTGATCTTATCTGTTCAGTTCTAGCTGTACAAGTAGTAAACAGCCAGTTCTACATTAGGAGCAGCTGCAATGCTTTAAGTAATCAACTTCTGCATTTTCTTTTTACCTTTTTTTTTTTTCCCCTGCCACAGCCATTTGGGTCTGTATGAGACAAACCAGTAAAGCAAAAGGCTTCATAATTCCAGGATATTTGCTTTGAGATGACAGATGTAGGAACTGGCAGTGAGGTGGATGGGGAGCATGGAAGGCAGCTGTGTTATTAGTAGCAATTTATCTATTACAGCAGTGTGTAGACATGACACCTAAGAATGGGGGCCTGTAATGCCAGGCACTACAGACACGTCACGAGAGCTCAAGCTTCCAAAGCAAACCAATCTCACCAGTCCTGGGAGTGGGAGAGGGGGCCAAAGATATGAAATACCTCATCCAGGATTACAGAGTAGGTCAATGGCAGAGAAAATATTGGACCCGATCCTGTTCCCTGACCAAATGGTATTTTCGGTAGTGAAGGCAAGATCACTTGCTGGTAGCTAAGTGAAGCAAATCAGCAGTGCCTGTCAGCTGTGGAGTTTGCTTTGTAGCTGCAAGCTGATCTGGAGTCATGATGAATCTGTTTTCCCTCATATTCTACAAAACTATCAAAACACATGTTGACACACAGAAAAATACAATGACTGGAGACAGCAGAGCCCTCAGCAAACAGCAGAGCCTGTTCTTGCCTGAAGGGCTGTACTCATCCATCACAAAAGGCCACGCTACCACCTCAGTTCTTGCAGTAGATCTGTTGTAGCTTCGGGCGCCCTCACTTGCCCTGGACTGCCCAGGGTGTGTCTTGTGTCTCACAAGCCCACCAGCAGAAAAGGACAAGCTTCCTCTCTGGGTTTCCAGCATCCTTCCTCTTTGGTGCTGGGATACAAGCTGTAGTCTCCAACTATGCCCTTCCTTGGGAAAACTGCAACCACTGAGGTTTCTCTTCTGACAAGTGCATAGGAAGTACATGAAGTATTTTTATGGCTCTCCTGTCAGTCAGCAGCAGGGCCTGCTATCTGGCTATACCTTGTTTTTCCTCTCCTCAGTAGACATTTTTGTAGCTGCTCCTTTCTAGAAACCACATTTCTGTTCCTGATAGTGGCAAACAAGCAACTGCCATGCGAGTGGTGTGAGTCAACATGTTTCCTACATAAAGCTCTTCAGTCCAAAGTGTGGTTTCCTTGGAATGTTGATTTATTTGATTCAGAGAAATTTGGGGGTATAACCGCAACATGAGTTTTGGAGCAACAAAGGAAGAGAAAAGACTGCCTATATCAAGAAGGAGAAAATTCTTCCTGGCTCCTGTAGGTGACCAGAGCTTAAACACCCAAAGCCCCATAGAAAGTAATTTTGAAAAAACAAATTGTCCCATGAGACAAAATTTAGTTGCTTCATCATCTTCTTTTGCAAGTCCAGTGAATCAACTGCAGACTTTATACTCTTCAATTAAATAGACACACTCACCGCAATCCCAACCAGCTATGGGGGTTTTGGTACAACTTATTTTAAGATTTTAAACTGGTCAGCACAGAAGATATGCTCTTGACTTCAATTAGTGACAAATTTGGCCTCACAAGAAGTGCTTGGCAGGATATTTTTCAGTATCTTTAAAACCTAGCCCTTCCCAACCCATACTTTTAAAATAATTCTTTAGAAACTGGCCAAAGAAACACATTTTTTCTCCTTTCTGTAGACAACAGGTTTATTGGTGGAGGGGTGCTCATAAACCAGCCAGCTGACATTGTTTTAAATAAACCTGCTTTAAAGCAGGGGAAGGGAAAGATTTGTTTTACTTGTTTTTGCCTTTTTTTCTGCTGTAAAAGCATTTTGCACCCAGATTAAAGGATGAAAACAGATGAAATAGCCTGTGCTAGTAGCTGTCAGCAGGGTGAGGAGGACAGCTTAAGAAACAGAGTAGAAGAGAAGGTGAATATTAAGTAGGATTTTCTATCCACCCCACAGTTAGGCTACTCACAGTCCTTGGAAGTGTCCTGTAACCACTCTTGTTAGCAACCCAATGGAGACACGGCTGTAGTGCATTACTACAAGCAGCCAGATGTTTGACAAAGCTTTTTGGGAGAACGATGGTATTCCCATTAGAACTAGCAGCAAAGGTAACAGGACAATTCTGAAAGCTTCTATTCTCAGAAAGTTTTTTTTCCTCTTGTCACGTGTGCTTAATAGCTTTGGATAGTACCCCATGTCTAGCCTCTTATCAGAAGCTTTCTACCTTTTAACATCCTCCTGCACTGATGGATGGCCTAAACATTAGCAAGCAACCTTATGTTGCAATAGTCATAGCTTGGCTTCCTCTGGTAAACCAAATGTCATTTGTTCCATAAAAAAAAAAAAAAGAAAATTCCCTAAATCTATAAACACTCATTACAACCTCAACGTTTCTGAATGGCTTTCTTGCAGGAAAACAAACAGATCCCTGCTTGAATTCACTCCTCTGAGACACAAGGCTGTAAACAGGAGTAACCCTTCCCTTGCAAGAGATTCAGACTGAAGTCCAGAGCTGTTGGCTTTGCACCAAGGCAGCTCATGAGCCTGAAGCCTCATCCACACTGAGCTCCAGTCAATGGCTGGTTTGCTATCAGTTGGAGGCGGGATTCCGTAGAATTTGCCTTCAACTTTTTCCGTTAGCAGGTCAAAATTCCAAGGAAACACCTGAATGAAGAAATGAAAATTCAAAACAGAGTTCGGGAAGGTCTTTAAAAGAATTAGGAAGTGAATGAAACAAATACCAGGCAGGAACCAGTGACACGCTCACAGAAAGTCTGGAAACACCCAGGAAGGCAAATAAAATCACTGCCAGCACTGCTGGAAACAGGGCATTCCCTAATCACCTGGATCACACGATCCATTAGCAATCAGATGGTAACAGCCATCTGCAAAGAACTGAGAGGGAAGATATTTATTGCAGGGAATGACACACTGTTTGCAGGGGCATATTCCACTCTTCCTCAGTTTTGCTTCTTGGACAAACAACATCAGTGTAAGGATCATAAACTTGCTATATGCTTGATTTTTGGCTCAGTTCAGAGTCTGACTTGATTGAAAAATAATAAATTAACATACAATCTGAGGCTTGGCAAGCAGGTTAAGTGAGTTTTGTAAATGTTGTTGCATTACTGGGAAAAAATATTAAACATGAATAGTCTTAAGTATGCAACTTAAATATGCTGATTATTTCTAAATCAATTTGTAACCACAAGACCTTTTTTTAAATCTCGCTTTTTACACTTATCTGGTGATATGTTAACAAAATGAAATATATTTGTTTTCTGCGAAGATTGTAACGCTCCTTATGGTAAACCTGTGATTCCTGGTTCCAAGTTAAAATAGCACACTCTATCAGTTTACTGATTCTTCTAGTTGCATCATCCCAGCCAAAGGTGTCAGCCTTAGGCATCTCATCTGAATTTTCCTGACCCATTCTAGTGAGGATACTCAGATGCTGAAGCCTCCAGATGTTTTTCCAGAATCCTAATTTCCTATTACAAGGGAATCAGGAGAGAAATAAGGTATGCTTAACTTCCATTCTCACCATGTGCCTCTTCATTCTCTTCTTTGCTGGGATCAAGCATATTGTTGTTGCTTCTGAGCTTAGCACAAGGAATCCTGAGCTCAGGGACACGTTAGTTGGCCCACTATGTTTTTAGTTTCAGAAATCTGAAGCTGAAGGAATCAGGAAAGTTGCTGCAAGTGGGGGGATGGAAGGGTTGTGGAGGTCAGGTCTTCAAAGGACTCCTGGACCACTGAGAAATGACATACACAAACCAGTGTGGACACGTCATGGAACATAATTGAAGGTATTCTGCATTACACTTAGCAAGGAATTCACCTCATCACACTTTAATCATCTAAAAGCTGAGACACTCAGAGTCTCCTCGGGCTCCCCGCAGCCAGTGGGCAGAGAGAGTCATCTCATTTCTCCAATCCAGATGCCTCCAAGGCTGTGTGCTGGGAATGTAAGAGGCCGGACTCACCAGAGGTCTATTTTAATGTCATTCTGTGCAAACACACAAAAGCCATCTCCTGCAGACTTCTGGATGTTTTGCAAGTCAGTGTTCCAGACAGCTGGAAAAGGCTGATTCCTTTTTTCCCATGTGGGCAAAATTTTCAGGCAGAAGAGGCTGTTTCTGGGAAAGCTGAATGGACCTGAAAGTCTTTTAGAATTGACTTCCCTGGCCACTGGATAATCCATATGAACTGAGTATAAGTCATGAGGGGCGTGCAGAAGGGGTAGGGAAAAGATGACTCCCAAAACAGAGAGGAGGAAACTATAATTAGCATATTCATTAGCCAAGGGCAGACAAGTACAGCCTTCCTGTTCCCAGATAATCCTGAGCAGACCTGCTCTTTATTTGCAGAGTCCTTTTGGATGCCCTGGCTGTTTTCTCCGAGGAGTCGGAGCAGTCTGGGGGGCCTGCCCTGCCTCAGCAGACAGATGTAAGCCAGGTTTACATGTGGGCTTGACATCAATTAGTGGAAATGAGTTTCCATTTTCTAAAGGGTCAAGTCAGAGGAATTCCAGCAAACACAGGGAAGCCAGAAGGCTTTTGCCCAGTGACAAAGCATCCCAATGCTTCTCCTGACCACAAATGACAAACGGTTACGAAGCATGTGAACGGGGGAGTGTAATGGCACCAAAACAACAAGGAAGGAAAAGCAGAGCTTCAACAGCACTGATTAACACAAAACCGGTGGAGTTAATGGCTCCAGCCCAAACCTTCTCCCAGTCTGAGCAACTGCATTGGAAATGCAGCCCTGCCTAAGTCTAAAGGACACGGGCCTGCCCAAGGACCTATTCTGGGACAGCACCATCAGGACAGGGCAGGCTCCATGTTGTTTCCACAGGCTCTCGTGCAGTTTGGCACCACTGCAAGAGACAGAAGGCCTCAGTAAGTGTTTAGTTAACTAACATTTGTATTATAAACAGTGGGTAAAGGATGAGGAAACAGGATTCAAGCAAACCGTGAGAAAAACCTGTTTTGCCTGAGACCACAGCAGAGGGACTCCTAACCAAGGCAACACTGTGATTTTTCAGATTCCTCTGCCACACTGCATTACAGCCCAGCCTCAGTGACAGACAAATGTTTATTAAAATAAATTCTGACTAGAAAGCACTAATTTGAGTAACACAGTTGCTGTTCTGCCACTCAGATATTTTCCCAGAACTGAACTTTGGAAAGATGAGCTTTTTCAGAAAGCCCACTGAGAAGGTACTTTCCTGGACTCAGACACAGTGATCAGCAGAGATATTGATCGTGCTGTCTCTGCAACAACAACAAGAATTATACATTGATTTCTCTGGAGACTGGATTATGTATCGATTATGTGAGCTGCAAAGCAGAGGCCTAAGTAATGCTATCATGTCTGGCTAAAATGGTGCTCGTAGAGTAGTGGAGTCAATAGAAAGGGGAGATGAGAAATCCATTGAGGCAAAGGGTAAAGTCCCAGGGTAATTAATTAAATGGCAAAATTCTCCTGGCTGGAGCGATGCCAGGATTTCTACTTAAGCATTTAGCATCCTGAGAAGTCTCCTAATAGGAACCCAAAGGACACAGTGAATAACGCTTTGAGCAAGTAAATAATTCTAGCCCATCCCGAGTCCATGTAACACACTGTGTACAGACAGGCACTTCATTCATTGCTAACTTCAATTGGGTCTTTAATGAAATGCATTGGGTTTAGAAAAATTTGAAAACTAGCTGTGGAGATAACTCATGGACCAAGCCTTAAGGGGCCATCCACTGCTGTCAGTGAAAAGCGATATTGTGCTGGCCTTTTATCAGCAAGATAATAAGCTTACAGGGGGACAGAGACGACGTGCTGGATATAACTGATATAAGCTGAATTTGTAGGAAAAGGGTAACAATGTAGAAAACAGTCCCTGAAGGCTCACCTTTCAAAACACAAAGCCTCTGTCTCACATTAAACTCTGCAGATTGCTTTACGGAAGATTAATGTTTCTATCTTTCACTGCTTCCCTTAGAGTGGCATTCAGCTTTTGTTTTGGCCATTCTGAAAACTAATTATAACACGTTCCCTAGAAGGCATTTAGTAAAACTAAACAGCTGGAGGAAGAGGTCTCAGTACTTGAATCCAATTCTAGGTATGGTGTGGCCTGCCCTTCCAGAATTCAGCCCCTGAATCATTAACAAGTGATACATGAAACTTTCCTTCTGGGAGATGGAAGGGCTTTACTGATCAGTAAAGATGACTCACCCAGAAGCGCAAGTGCTGAAGTTTGCGTTTATTTTGGTGGTGAAAATAGGAAGGGGGGAAGAAATCTCAAGGAGAGATTTAATCTTGTCGAGATTAAAGCAATTGCCAAAAGGAGACTATTCTGATGGTGCACAGAGCTGGTGTCTGTGAGCAGGAGCCCGACTCGCCTGCATGGCTTGGCCCAGAAGAAGGGCTCGTATGTCATTTTAATTTCATCTAACCCATATTACAGAGATGTTTTCTTCTCCATAAAGAACTGAATTGAGAGAAGAGCACATTTTAGCACATAGAGAAGTGGAAGGTCAAGCACTGCTGTTCAGCCAGTGTCCCTTTCAAGGGACTCTTGCCTCTCTTCCTTATTCTATAATTGTTCATAAAAACCAAGACATAGTTTTGTTTACCAAAATCCCCACTGATAGCTTTAGTCTGGGCTAAGGAGGCTATTGCTGTGCCCCCTAAGCCCTTTGCAGCAAAGAAAGAGCAAACATGGCCTTTATTCTGTGCATTTCCTGGAGGAAAGGAGACCGGACAGGAATTCAGATAAGAAAATTAATGCTGTTGCTGTTCTTCATATTCTGTGAAGTATTTTAATGGGGATAACAATACACATTAGACATCCTGTTCAGTAACATTTTTAGTACCCAGCTGAGTCCAAATATAAACTATAATGGCATATGGAGACTGTCTTAAGAGCCATTTCAAATCAATTTAGTTTTATATAGCGTCTCTCAAAGTCTCTCAAGGTGATTTACAGTGAAAAAGCAAATAGTGGGATAGTGATTTAGTAGAGTAAGGCATGGCAGCTGTCAGGCAGGAAGGCAAAAATGCTGCATGGAGACATAAAACTCTAATTTAAAAGAGTACAAAGGTAAATATATCTCTTAGCTCTTCCAGTACAAGAAGCAGTCAGGTAATGAAAGCAGGTTGGGTTCAGTTTAACTCAACTGTTCAATGGAGCCATTTACAGACAGAACTGGAACCTAAAACTGACCCTTTCCACTCAACTGCTGAGATTAGGAAAAACACAGGGAAGAAATATTTGTGACCAATTCATTTTAGCAGTTTTACCATCATATTTCACAACCTCAGAAATTTTAGACTTCCTGTGGGTTGGACTTTTGCCCTAGGGGCTTATGAAGTCAAGAAGGCAGCTTTAAATGCCTTTTTCATGGAAATTGTTAAAGCCTTTCTTAAAGAAGCAAGACTCTAGTCCAGAAACCTTGACCTGGCTGGTGTGATAACCACTGTGCTGCGTCTGTGCGTGGAGAAGGAACAATTCTTCTGGGAATGTTAAGGGTGTCCCCAGCTACAGGACACCTCTCCTGTGAGTTTTCACCCTCCTGCTCACCACGCAAGTGAAGCTGCTAAAGAAGCCATGAAAACGCTCCTATTTTGGCATTCTTAGTGAGAAGATCACATGTGCTCCTTGCATTTCCCTCCCATCAAACAGTTCAGAATGGGCTGTTGGATATGACTGTTTCAGTAAACTTTAGGCAAGAGAGAGGGGCTGCTTATGCCTTCCTAGGACCTGAGTACATGGAATTGTGGAACAGCTCAGCGTGGAAGGGACCTTTGAAGATCATCTGGCCCAACTTTTCATGGGAAAGGGAGCCTAGATGAGGTTATCTAGTGCCCTGTCCAATTGCATCTGGAAAACCTCCAGTGATGAGGACTCTGCAACACTCTCCTTAGGGAGGCTGTTCCTATGGACCACTTCTTTGAGAGGCCTAATGCACCCTTCCAGGTGCCAGAACACATTCAGCATTTGTCCTTGCTGCTGTCTGTAGGTTAGGGAGGTGGTGAAAGCCTGACCTGTTTGTCCACCAGGACAAGAGGTTTCAATTCTCCAACAAGCATGTAGGAGCTGTTCAGGATGCCAAAGCTGTGGAGAGCCTGAATTGTGACCACTTAAAAAAGCACCTCCCACTCTACCATCTTGGCAAGTGTTGAGTTTGCTTAGTGGCCCGGGGGCTGATGCTGAATGTTCTGACACGGAGCTCTCCCGGTGGGAATTCGCAGCAGCGTCTCCAGACAGGGCCTGCGTGAGTCCCACAAGGCTGGGAGTCCTGGTGAGATGTCCATTCATCTGGGACAGTGCTTTCTTTTCCTTCCTGCTGTGCAACTCTGTGTTTTATTAAATAAAGAGCATGTTCCCTGTGCAAATGAATGCACTTTAGAATGGTGATACACTGACAACATTGCATGTTAAATATGTATGCTGCTTAAATACCTAAGCAAGAACTAAAAATCATTTATAAATATTAAAGAGCACGAAGTCGACTTTGTGTTTTCATCTTGCTTCTGATCCTGCACTCTGAGAAAAATACTCCTCACATTGTAAGACTGAATTATCTGTCCAAGAACTAAACCTATAATTTTATTCTATCAGTCAAGCTGTATGTCATACTATTTTTATATCAAGACAATCAGGTTCTTTGAAGCACAGACACACACCTACTTGAAAGAAGCATTCAGCTGAAAGCAGAAGACTGTGGAATCAGCAGCAGTTTGTATCTTTCAAGGGACTGATAATTAAATGGAGAAATGCAGATCTTAATGAAAAGAAGGTTTCTTTGCTGGCCATGATGACATTCCATTAGGACATTTGGGTCCAGATTCATCCATTTGGACTGCAAACATCCAGCCTGGCTTTCAATCACTGACTTCTAATGGCTTCAAATGCGTACTCTGGAGATACTTATTTCTCTTTCTTGACAAGAAAAGACAGTAAGTCACCTGCACTCCTAACCTGACTGCCTTAGTTGGGTATCTAAAATGAAATTAAATTAATCCAGGCCTTGCTCTAGTTTAAGTATTTGCTGCGTGGGACACGTATTAGAAAATCTAGTATTCAGCCCATTGTTACAGCACAGTCAACCTCACCTCTAGGAAGTATTTTCTGCTACACAGGGCTTACACATCCCTCTGGGAAGAAGCAGAAGTTTCTCATTAAGGAAAAAAAGTGCAGCAAGACCAATGTAGACATTAAAGCACCACCACGAGGGAGGCAGTTTTAGATTACAAGTGAAGGAGAATATCTTTGTGTTTCACAGAATCGCAGAAGGGATGAGGTTGGAAGGGATCACTGGAGGTCATCTTGTTTCCTTCAGCTCAGAGTTGTTAAGGTAAGTTGCAAATACCAGAAAAGTTTCAGGACAGACTGTAAATATTCTGTGCCAATTTTACATTCTGAGAAACCAGGTACACAGCTCAAATAAGAAGTGCAGGGCACGGCAGAGAATGGAAACTCCAGCTCTGGAGTCCCAGTATTTTTCCTTCCTGTAACAGCACCATTCTTTGTTGATGAAGAAGCAGCTGTTCTCAGATTGGTCTTCACTGCACATGCACTAAACTGTTCCATGTGCTTCTGGCTGCACTATGGATGGCACGAGTGCCAGCGGACAGCAGTGAGGCGTTTTTGGAAACCTGCACCAAGACTGGCTGAAGGGAAGAAATGCTATCCTTCCCTCACTCTGCTATCAGCAAAATGCCTTTCTCCATTTCCAGATGGGAGCTGGAGCAGTGGGAAATACTTTTCCTCAGTGTTTGTCGCTTGTTCCTCCGTTGACAGGAATTTTAAGAGAAAAGGTCGTGTTGGTGGATTTAAAAAGCAGTGGAACTTCATGCCCCTAATGAATGGGCAGCAGGAACTCATACTGGCAGTGCTCAATGGCTGCACATGAAACTAGCCAGGCTCAGTAAATGAAACCAGATCCCAAAATGCAGCCTGAGATAACTGAAAGTATGCATCAAAGTTTATGGTAGGAAAATGACTGACTGGAAAAAGAGTGGTCTGCTCTGCCTCTGCACCTCCAAAACATATTGTACCATTTAAAGCCTCTAGAAAGACATCTGCCAAAAATGTGATTAATTCTCCTGAAGGTCAAATGTATTTCTCTTGTAAAATAGTTGAAGCAGCAATTGTACGTCTTTGATTACTCTTATGAAAGCAACTTAGGAAAAATCCTAGGATTGCTCTCGTGTTTGAAGTCGGATGTTTACTGCTTACTGGCAGTGACTTCTGTTGCAAAGGTGAAATGCGGTCAGGAAATGATTGTAACCCACCCCAAAAAGGTTAGTCCCAGCGCAGCCTGTCCCAAATCCCAGCAGCAGATCCGTGTCTCTGTTTGGAGTGCCACCCTGTGGACACAGCTGCTCCCTTGAGCTCCCCTCCTCCCCACAGCCCCGAGGTGCCACACTCAGAACACACCGCGGCGGACACAGGAATGGTGACAGCACCTCTGGGCTCCGAACTGTGCTGTCCCCTGTCAGTCCCACGTGTCCCTGCCCACCCTGTGCTGGGGGAGGAAGCGGGAATTTTTGCACCAAAAGTACAGTGTCACGAAAGGCCATTTTTGCCTGTGCTTTCTCCACATCAGTATATGAAATGCCACCACCACTTCTGAGGTGGATAGAAAATAATTGGGGCATCTGTTGGTAACAGCTGAGGTCTCTTGCATTACACCCACAATGTAGAGCTTTGCACACTGAGAAGAGACCAGAGAAGCCCTCTGCTCATCCACAGATGAATTAAGCCCCTGGTAAGTCAAGTTCGTCCTTAGAAGTCGATTTCTGGATTGCATTATAATTTTTTTTTCTCTCTGACTGTTTGTGTAAGACTTGCAGGTTTATTCACTGGAGATTGCCACCATAAATTTTAGGAGTCTGGCTTACAAAGCCTGTGAGAACCTTGTTTAGTAAAGGTGTGCCTTGGAGCATTCCTTCAGTAATGCCACTTTGGCTGCCCCTTACCTCTGGGGTGAGGTATTTCATCATGATTTCCTTTCCTTTCTCTCCCAGCTTTTCATCTGGAGCAATTTCATATTCTGCCTGGAACAGACATATAAAAAATAAAAGTTAATATTTGCACTCATATTTCAACATTGTAACTTCATTTTGGATGTGGCCTTAACAGAACACTCTGTATGAAAAATCTGAAGGATAAATATCATCTTCTGGTGGAAGTAAAACCTGTACACATCATCTTATTAAAAACTTTCCACTATATTTTGACCAAACCCTAGTGGTGCATTTCCTGAGGCTTTGTCTCTTAATTAACACCAATACAATTTAATTAATTTATATTTTACCAGCCTTGCCAAGCCATCTTTCAGAAAGCGTTCAGTGACAAGAGATGTCACCTTCATTTGGTTTTGCTCAAAAGGAAGGTGGGCACAGAAGGCAAAATTATTTCTCTTGAGTAGTAGAGAAAGTGAATGTTTGTGAACTCTTGCCACAGTGGTATTTCAAGTCCCAGGTGAACTCCTTCAAGATTTGCCTTTTAGGCTGAATGTGTCTTTCCTATGTATTATATCTTGCCCTTGGTCTAACAACACCTGTGCAGAGCAAAGCCCATCACTTTTAGTGATTCTTGACTCAGGCCCTCCACAAGGATGATTTTTTAGGCAGATTTCTTAGGACCAAAAAGAAACAAGAGAGATCATTTGAAGGAATAGACACTATAAGCAAAATTTCTTTGGCTTCCCTAGTGCATTAAAAAGGGAGCACCCCATCCTCACACACAACGTTTACCCATATTTTAAAATTCTGACTATTCTGTGTACTGCAGCATTACAGACTTTTGATGAGCTTCAGGACACATAAGAAACAAAAGAAGCATTACTTGTGTACCATGAAGACATCAATCACCTCAGTTAAAGTTTTGGATCCATGGCAAGCACTCGAAGGAAACACGTGCTGCATGGGACCCCAGGGGCTAAATGACAACAAGTTCTTAGAGACATTCCTGCTTGGCACTGCCTAGGATATGAAGCGTTCGCCTTCGGATCAAAATATTTTCCAGAAGAAAAAAAAAAAAAAAGAAGACAGCCTAACAACTTTCATGACTGTATTAAAAAAAAGGATCCCAGAAAATCCTGCCAAGCCAATTAAACAACCTGGTCCAATACAAGCTGTCTGCAATGATAAATGAGGAGGAAGTTAAAAAAAAAAAAAAAAGAAGGTGAATCAGACTGAACTGGCAAACACTTGGAAGAACAAATTTCAGAACTACTGCCCACTGGAAGATGTATGTACTGCTCCGGGCTGAATGCAATAAATCCGGAGGCAGGCTGTAATGGATACCCCAGCTAAGCAAACCCAGGAATGACATGGAAACCACAATGTAGTAATAATGCTGTTCCCCTTCTATCTGGCCAGTGCTCATTGAGCTATTGCAGCTCAAGTCTGGAGCTACACATTTACACACACACATAGCAGGTTGCTTGAACAATCTGGAATTACGATCTGATTTGCTTTGGGAAATGATAATGGCCACAAATAAAAGTGCTGAAAAACACACCAAAAACTAAAATCCACAAGTACAGTACAGTACTTCTCTTTTAGTGACCATTTTGGGGATGAAACTGATTATGTTCTCATAAAACTTAATACAACGGTTTAAAATCTTTTATCCAATTTCCTGTCCTTTTAGATGGTATCTGAGTATGGGTCATTTCAGCTCTTAAAGTACAGAAACTCTCAAATGCTTACAGCATCTTAGCAGCATTTTTCTCCATGACTTCTCTCTCTCCTTCATTTGCTTTCAAATTCTGGCAATATATTGGCTCCCTAGCAAATAAAACCTGATTATAAGTCATCATCTGCTATTTGAAGTGCACCAGGGAGATGTCAAAAAATTTGATGTCCTTTTTGCCGCAGATGATAACCTATAATATTTACATCCCATCCGAACTGCACAACAGGAAAGAAATCAGGACAGACCAGAAGACAGAAATTCAGCAAGAATTGGATATTTTGAAATGTGTTTCCTGACTGGATCCAACACTTGCAGAGCTAAATGCACACCTGTACCTATACAGACTATCTCATTCTGCCTCAAGATAGCTAGGAAGGATAAAAGGAAAGTTTAATTATACTTACATTTGACATTCCCAGGAAATGTGACAATGGTGGTGGTGAAGGTGGGAAGTGAGAGACAACTGAGGATGTGAGAAGGAACCATAAGCTCCAACTGTGAACAGTGTTGCTTTCACTGTAGTTCTGTACTAGGAGCCAGTTCCATTTGTTCCTAAGTTCATTTTTATTTCCCCCTTCAGCGCCACTTTCAAGCCATTTGGCAACAGACACAGGTACATTTTCAGCCATGACCTGTTATCACAGGAGATAGACAGGGATGTCCCCATGCTTCCTCTGCCACCTGCCTGGGGAGCCACCAAGGTCCTCCACTCCTGCTGCTGTCCTTAAATCACAAGATACATCCCCTTCTTGCCCGACACTCAAAAGCACGGCCGCACTTTGCAAATCCTTAATTGCTAGAAATAACATCATTACTTAAAATTCACATGGAACAAAATATTTTCCATTATTCCTTTGATGAATCCAGGCATGTGTTTCAAGGCTCCTGCTCTGAAGTCTAATAGCTTCTCCATGCCCCAGTTAGGTCAGACAGGGCCCTATTCATAGCCCATAAATGAGGGGAGGATTTACGATCACCCGGACTCCGTGGGACGAGCTGCAGGGAAGGCTCTTTCTGTGGGCAGGCACAGATCCTTCAGCCCAAATGGTGAGAGGATGTGGGCTGGCCACTCTTGCTAACTTTTCTTCTGACTGCTTTTTTGGAGGTAGTAGTTACTCTGGTGGCTCCTTCTTCCCTAAAAGCAGCCCTGGCTGAATGGGGGAGTGGGGGTGCAAAGCATCCTTCCCTTTGGAGCAGCTGCCCTCAGGACGGGCTGAGAGAGACCAGATGGGAAAACGCACTTCAGATGGGAAAGGGAGCAACATCTGTGACTGGCTGTGGGATGGGGCCATGGGCTCAGGGGCAAGCTCAGGTTTGGAGGCTGGAGGCTGCCTGTGATGGATCGAGAGCATCCAGGGCAACGACACAGGGATCCCACAGGCGCTGACATTAATTCTGACACACCAATTTTTAGAGTATTTGATTTTCATCTTAATATTACTTGAGCTCCTGAAACTGCATGGCTTAAAAATACGTGAAAATTGAAAAACGCAGCCAAAGAGATCTCTCTGCAGATGTGGGAGGACACTCTCCCACAGCAGGTAGCTGATGGTTGCCTGTGTCAGCGTGGCATGGCCACAGGAATCATCCCTTGTACCCACCAGGGGATGAAGATGGGAACAGATACCCCCACCAGAGCAGTTTTGGCTTCTTGGTATAAATCAGGAACAGTGGAATCACCTTCTGAGCCTCTGCAGGAGGCTACTGGCATTTCAGTCCCAATTTTACACCTCCACTCTCTCAGCTCACTCCTCTGTTATCCCCAGAATTTCCCTCTGCTCACTCTTTTCTTGGATTCCAGGTTCTGCCCTGTTATTCCTCTGTCCTCAGTGGCTGTCCTTGCACTTGCCTCTGTTGGAGATTTAAAATCTGTGACTGAAAATTGGAAGGCAAACCCCAAACAGCTGGGATTCATAACAACTCACATTTCTAAATGAAAAGTGAACTCGAAACCACATTTTTCATATTTAAAGGCAGGGCAAAAAGAGCCCTTTTGACTGTTTAAAAACACGTTTTGAGTTAATGAGTTTGTTGATATCAACAAACTGGCATTTCTGATGGAAAAAGCCTTGAACAGCTTTAAGACACACATACACAGATGGTTTATATACCACGTAAAGGACTTAACCAAACGAAATCTCCCTAACAGCAAGACAGGGTTTTTACAAATGGCATTAAATGGATGCTCACTCATCCTTTCACTCCAGATAAGTGCAATGTCTAGTGAAGCGTTCAGCTGAAAAGTCCACCCGAGGAAACCGTGCCTCTCACCCCGGCCCCTGAGCCCGGATATCACAAGCAGAAACAACCTGGAGAGGCAGCAGGGCTATTTGCCTCTAGAGGATGTGATTTTTGTGTGAGTTCAATGCAAAAACGTAACATTGTTCAGGTTAGAGAGAAAATAATGTCAGGTTATTTTCTCGACCAAAATTGTTCACGTTCTCCTTCAGTCAACCTAAATCTGGTCCACATTAAAATGTTAAAAGCCCTTCCTTGGAAAAAAAAAATTATGAATGTGAATAGATAAAGCAGGAAAGGGAGTCCAGAAGCTAAAGTCTTCTTTATAATGGCACATAAAAATCACAGGAGAGGAGAGCAAAATGTCAGGAGCCGGCACCCTGGGAATGTGCTGAAGGGGACAGGAGCAAGAGGTTATTGGTGAACTGAACTGCCACCTTCTTGTGCTGGAGGCACGGGCTGTGGAGAAGGAAACACGTCTTGCTAGCACCTTCCCTGCTCACTGATCTGCCTTTCAGCACAGGAAATACATCCCCTCACACTTTATTTTAATGGCTGTCTTTCAACAGCTCCGGAGTTGTACGAAGTCACTAATATATTTGTAAGCAGAGCAAAGTGTGCTTTAGGGCTGTGCGTGATTCCTTGGTTAAGGGCTTACGGAGGAGCTGATTTAATCATAAACCATCTCGGCTTAATGATAATAGTTTATGTTCAGGTATTTCCTTCATCTGAATGGCTCCATCAGGGTTTGGGGAGCTGTGCAGGGAGCGCTTTGTGGTTCCACGCACACAGATAAGCATGCAAGGCCTTCAGAGCCACACTGGTACTTCTTGGTGGATATTTTATCTCAGCAATCAGGACCTCTGTCATGAGTTTGTTTGCGCAATATCTGTAATAAGAGATGGCTCTGCCCTTACAGCCCATCTGTGCCAGCTGGGAGAAGGGGCTGCTGTTGCCCCATTTCCCTGACACCCACCCTGATGGGCACTCACTGGTGCCACAGCAGCAGTGGGAACCAAACACCCACAGCTCCACCAGTGCTGTGCTGCAAGGCTCTGCACCTCTTAGTTCTTATCACCTTTATCATCTAATGCTGGGGCCTACTGCTCACAAACCACATGTCGTTGTAGTCTGCGTTACAGCTGATTGTGACTAATTGCACAAACACTGCTCTCAGAAAACATGTAGGAACTTTGTGCCTCTGAGCACTTTCATCTCAATTACTGGTTGAAACTGGCCATGGTTTTCACAGGTTTCAGAGGGAACTGACAGCTACACACCTACGTGCATGCAGAATTTAATGATACAAATCCTTTTTCTTCAGAAAGCAGCTTAACAACTGTTTAACAGACAAAAAACCCCAGATGCTGCCATAATTAGATTTGCAGGAGACTACATCACACCAGGTTAGTTATTTCACACAACAGCTGACAGAAATGTCCACTCAAGAGGGTATTTTTGTTGTCTCTTTACATATTCTGGTCTGTAAATCTGGTTGATTCTACCAGCCTTTGGAAGAAAAGGTGTGAGAGAGCTTAGTCTCTCATAAGGATGTTGGTAGGTTGTTGAGTGTCTGATTCAGCTTCTGATTTCCTCCCAGAAGCCCCAGTGTCTGCTTCCTCTGCAGGCACGGGTTAAAAAACTGTATTAAAAATTGGGAGGCATCAACTACTGGCTTCTGCCAATGACTTACTGTGTGACCTGGTAAAGTCGCTTACATGGGCTCTGAAAAAGAGAGGCGGTCCTACTTCTCAGTGTGCAAAAAACCTCCATGACTCTCTCACGAACAGCTAAATATTATCCCCTTTTATTTCTTCTCTTAATTTGATCTTACACAAAAGCTAATTTTTGTGTATCTCATCTTAGAAAAATAGCTAAGGCAACAGAAAATGAAGGGTCTTTGCTCTTCCTGCTTGGGGCTTTTCACAGCAGGTGGTCTCCAGAAGGTTTCACATTCCTGGTGGTCTCAGAATAGGGCTGTAAAGTCAGACTCCTGGTCTCATTATAGGACTTTTTTTGCCTAACATAGGGCTTGGCCTCAATCCCACAACTCACTAAACACAGTGTGACCCCGCTGGGCAGATTTCAGTAGCAATCATCCAATTTAATGGCTATGGACTGTGTTGCTTCACCTTAATATTGCTTAATGCAGGGATTTTCATGGGCTGGGAGCAAGCTTATACAGAATTTGAAATCAATAAACAAAGGAGACTGTTGCTAATTAGCGTTAAAAAGAAGAGAAAAAGATAAATATTCAGACCTCCACCCAGCCAGGCACTTTGTTTATCGAATCCTCACAGTGCCAGTCTGAGCCTAACTGGGAACAGACTGCCAGCCCAGGAAAGGTACACAGGGCAGCTCCAGTCTGCAAAAGCAACGTGGGAAAGGGTGCAAAGCACACCCTTACGAAAGGATTTGGGATATCAATCTGGGATTGCTCGGAGATGGACATTTAAAACAAAGCCAGTCCCACCAGCAGCTCTTGCAGGAGCAGCGCCGCCTGTGCTGCAGGGATGAGGGGAGGACACGGAGTTTCGGTGCTTGTCACTGCTCCACAGGGCTTCGGGAGAACGAAGTGACACAGTGCCCTCGATTCCCAGAGCCGCAGGCTGGCTGGGCAGCCGGCGCGGCGGGAGAGGCTGGGAGAGGCCCCGGCAGCGCCGCAGCCACGGCTCGCAGCCCCGGGGCCGGTGGCACGGCGGGGGACAGATGTGTTTCCCTGTGCCCAGATGTTGTTCCCGCGGTCAGTGGCTCGCCCTGAGCGTACCCAGGGCTCGCACAGCGGGGGCTTCTCCTCCGCAGCCCCGGGGCGCTGCCGGAACCGAAACGTGACGCCGGCAGCTGCGAGGAGGCGTGAGGCAAGGACAGAGCGCTGCCAACCCCCTCCGAACCGAGCATGGCTCTGCCGCTTCTGTCGGAAATTAAAGCCACTTACTTGTGGCTGTCTTCCAAGGGATTTCTGTGGCTTCCTAGAGGAATGGCCATTGCCCATCGCCTCAGGGCTGCAGGTGTCACACCTGATGTGGCATTTCTGAGGGGATGCCTCACCCTGAGAAGGGTGTGTGGTGTTTCAGCAGTGGCAGACACGTCACCAGACGATGCTGGTTCAGTGCAGAAGAAACACATCCAGGGTACCCAAAGCGTCCTGCTGCCTTCTGGCCTTGAGCATGGCTGCAGAGTGTTTGTCAGATGTTCTGTGTACCTGGATGGCTACACCTTTCACTGGAGAAAATCACAACCGGTGCTAGGAATAACAGGTGGAAGTTGTGACCAGCTAAAACTGGCTTGAACAGGACTTTATCCAACACTTTTTGTGATGCTGTAGATTTGTTGTAGAATTACTGCAGTAGTAACATGAACCTTAAGTGACCACACGTCCTCTCCCAGACTGCTATTTTTACAGCTTCAGTGCAATCCTCACATTTCCCTATGCTTCAGAATTGCTTCACCACAGTACAAACAGAACAATTTTATTCCTGTTGGTATGCATTGTTTTGCTTCTGACTGTCAGCCAGGGAGCGAGACCCCATGGACGCTCTCACTCAGCAGTGACAAGCTCCTCTTCCTCTCTGGTACAATTTAGCCTTTTGGCTGATCAACACCCTCCCCTACCACAGGTTCCCAGCAAGAAAGTCACTGAGAGGCTTTTCCACTGTGAACAGCTGGCAGTACACATGGCCAAGTGCTGCCAGACTGGGAAAGAGCGTCAGGTCCCCCGGGGCTGGGGGGTGGTGCTCAGTGGCTGGGTTAACTGATGGCTCACTGGGGTGGAAAATGGAACAGATTTGTTTCTCGGTGACCTCAATCAAGTCACTTCTATACCTTGTTCTTCTGCTCTCGTATTTGAAAAAAGCAGGGTGATTATCAGGAAATCCTTTGTAAATCATGCTGAAGTCTGCAGATGAAGAGGCTTGGTAAGAGATATGAGTAGTATTACACTCCTCATCCTCTCCTGTCAGTCCATCCTCAACTTCCCTTTCCTCCCAGTGCCTCCCAGCACTGCAGGCTTCCCCCACACCAGAAGGCATTACTGTCAGCAGCTCAGCTGCTCGGGTGTTGGCATGAAGGGAGGCCACAGCAGCACTGTGGGAGGTGCCTGTCCTTACCCTGCTCTGGTGGCTCATGTCCCCCAAGGCTGGCACCAACCCTCAGTGTCCCTTTACCACCAGTGGTGCCAGACTGCTGCTGGGGCCAGCCCTGCCCACTGATGCTCCAGCACTTTAGACACAAAATCACATCCCACAAAACAGCGATTTCTTGGGGTCAGAGGAGTCTCCTCTGTCAAGGAAGTGCTGTGAAGCACCCAAAATATCACAAGAGCTGACTTACCACCGAGTCAAGGAACCTAATGCAGCACTCGAGCTCGGGTCGAGTTTCACAGAACTGCCGAAAGAGAAGCCTTCCGATGGGCTGCTTTTCACATATGCTGCAGTAATCTCTCTCTAGAGGCAAGAAAAAGAAGAAGAGAAGCATGAAAATGAGAAGAGCTCTGCCTTTTGGGTTGCTCATGAGTTTAAAGCATTGCAGCTGAGTGCAGAACTACGACCCCAAATCAGAACAACCTCCTTCTCCCCGCCGCCACGATTTGCAGGTATCCAAATGCAAATATAATTAATGGCTTTAAGACTCAATTAAGAGAGGCTGAATTTTGTAGAGTTGATGTTGTTAAAATTTAGGCAAAAGCCATTGAGCTACTACTACTACAAAAAAAATCACATATTTCTGTGGTGGAAATGTATGCAAAGGTACCACTCTGGCTGGTGGTGTTTGTGGGAATGCCGGGAGCAAATTACATGTCCTTGAAATATGAGTCATACATTAAGGGGCAGAAAATGCTGGAGTTTGTGGAGACCTGCCTGGATGCTTCCTAGATACGCACTATAGTGCCCCTAATCACTGGAAATGCTCAGCCCACTCTCCACTAAACAATTACAGTAAACTATGCATTTTCAAAGGTTTCAAAATTTCTGCTATTTAATTGCTGAGCATTAAGGAATGGATGGAGCATATGGCATCTGGCTCGTTTTAGTCGCACACAGCACTCCTTACAGAACTGTATTTCCCCCTAAAAGCCATGTTTAAATGCCATTCCCCTGTGCTGGTGCATCCAGAACCATCACTCACAGTAAAGCAAAAGGCCCTTTACCATCACAAGGACTATCTGCAGGAAAGCACGGGTGAAGGGCAGGCATCATTAACTGGCATTGCACCAGTACAAACACCAAGGGCTTTGGATATTTTTCTGGTGAGAGCAGAAAATCCCCCAGCCTGCTTGGAGCAGCAATACTTGCTTGAGACACGCTATTCCTCTACAAGTACACACATGTCAAACAACATACTGTGTTTCCTTAGGCATTCTTCTCACCACCCTCCTCGCTGCCATATGGCACTTGCTGTTATTATGGAAACAACCAGCTTCTAAACACATAACACAGCACTGCAAACAGACATAGGAAACCCACACAAGTTGTCAGTGACTTGGTTACTTCTCTCTCGGGCCTGGAGGTGCTCCTGCAATGTCTTTTATTCCCTCTTTGTTTTGGCTCCCCGTGCCCTTCAGCTCTTCCCACTCCATGGATGCAGGCACACATCTGTGATGGAGCTCACCTTTGCCATGGAGGCACCCACCTGAAGGTCATGCACAGGTCATGCTCCGGGGACCATGTTCTGCAAAACCAGGACTTCATGGAATCATCAAAGAATCATGGGATGGTTTAGGTTGTAAGGGATCCTCAAGACCACCTAGTTACACCCCCCCTGCCATGGGCAGGGCCACCTTCCACTAGACCAGAGCTCCATCCAGCCTGGCCTGGAACATTTCCAGGGATGAGGCATCCACAGCTTCTCTGGGCAACCTGCAGCAGGGCCTCACCACCCCCTGGGTACATCTGTCCTGAACAGAAGATGCTGTCCGAGGTGTTGGACTTGCTGCCCTGCAGTGACTGGGCAGGAGCACCCAAGGTTGCCTCTTGTGAGAGGAAGGAGGGAGCTTGCCCAGTGCTACACCTGGCTGCAGGTGTGGCTGTACTTCAGGAACTGGTTCCAGAAACACTACAGGGTGGTCACTGGCGGCATGGATTGGGGTCAGTTGAATTGTGCTTTTAATTCAGTGTGGTCCTGCTCAGATCTGGGCTTCAGAAGCAGTTTGGAACAATGTACCAGTACCATTTTTTTGCTGGCATTGCCAGTCCATTTTGGATCAGGATATCACTACATCTCTCCAGAAGAGTGCAATGCTTTGATACTCTCTCTCAAATAATACTGGATGAAAATCACTGTGTAAATCCTAACCTGACCCCCAGCCTATCTAACTATCAACAACAACTCCCCAGCACTGGTTTGTTTGCATGAGCTGGAGCCTTCAGCACGGAACACCACAACACTGATAGGTGTGGTGGGAAAGCCAGCGGGATCACTGTGACACAGAGCAGCCTCGGGGTGTCCTTGCCAGCGGTACAAGCTTGTGCTGCTTGGCCAAGTGGCATTTTCGGTGAGTAATTGCTGAAGGGATGTGCAGACACACACAGCACTGAGTGAAGGAGTTAGGAGAGAGTCTGAGCGGATCAAAACAGCCGGAGGCCGACATGAAGGCAGAGACTGAGGAGCTCAGGTGAGCTCTCCTGGGAGGTGTGGAGGTTTAACTACATCTATCTGATGATGTTTTCTGCTGCCTTGACTAAGTAACGCTTGTGAGGGTATGAATAAAACACACACCCCAAATACCAGCAGCCTGGCGGCAGGACTCAATCCCTCCAGAAGCTCAAACCCACAGCAAGCTCCCCCATGCTAAACAAGCACTGCAAAGAACGGAACTGTCTGGATTTGCAACAGAGTGAACCAGAATGGAACAAGCACAATAATCAGCTGGCCTGCCCTATATTTTCTCTTGTGCAACACTGATGCACAGTGACAATGCTTGTGGTACAAAATGGAGTTAGTTTATCAGAGTTGTTATGACATGGTGACACCTAATTTGGCAGAGGATGATCTTCTAACAAAAAGACTAGTGATACTACTAAATTAGTGTGCAAATTGCACATCCATAACTGTACTTTATAGCACAGAAGGAAAAGAAAACAAGCAGCTAAACACTATGACATATGTGGATAAATGCAACATAAAGACATAAGCACAGACTTCCTCCTACTCTACAGAACTTGGCCAACATGTGAGAAGGGTGACCCATTCATAATGAGGAAAAAGGAAATACCAGAAATAATCTCTGAAAACACAACAGCCCGAGCAGTTCCCTGGAGCCATCTACTCCTTCGTCATGTGCATTTAACTGCTGGATACACCAATACAGACAATAAATACATGATGAAAATGCTTTCATTCCTTGTAGGTGACACAAACTATTTTCTTAGGCCCTGATCTTGCTGTTGGCCTCACTAAGTCAGCTAAAGGAATCTGCACTCAACTAATTCTTGGGATGCATGGGCCTGGAGCGGACCAAGAAGGAAAAACATGTCTCTCAGCTAAAACTGAAAATGGAGTGGATGGTTTTATTATAGTAAGGAGAGCAGGAGTGTTTTAGCAGCATGCTGCACCCCAGAGACCTGGCTGGAGCCCCCCGAGCCGTGCTCAGGAGCTGCTGCAGGAGGGAAGGGATGGGGAGGCAGGCGGGTACCGCAGCCAGGGGCTCTCCTGGGCTGGGGCTGAGCCTTGTGTCGCTCTCGCTCCGCCTGCCAATAAAAATATCCATCCAGTTTCAAAAGTTTAAAATAAATAGAAGGAATGATTTCCTGAGGAAATGGAAATGTTAAACACTTGGAAGTGAAACCATATGCTTATGATGATGAAGTGTAACTAAAACAGCTCTGAGAGTGATATCTTTGGTAGTCAGACCCTCCTGCTTCAGCGCCATCCTGTTTAACACCTGCAAAGTCACCCAAAACGGGAGTGAAAAGCTGGGTGGGTCAAAGTCCTGGGAAAGCAGACACTTCTTACTGATGCCAAACTCCTTATTTAGAAAATATCACTGGCAAACAACGTGCACATGCAAGTGAATTCTCTATCTTCCCAACAGAGTAACAACGCAGATTAATATAGAAAAGGTATTGTATAAAATGCCATAATTAACATTCATAAGATAAAGATAAATAATGTTTATTCCAAATTCTACTGACTCATTTTTCCCTTTACTTCATAGCTTATGTATTGAAATACTAATTTCAAGAGCACCCAGCACACTGAATGGACCAAAATAGTTACACCTGCACAGAGATAATGCTGTCACCATTCAAAGCCTATGGCCAAATTTGTTCCCTAATAGATATTCTGGTAAGGTTCTGAAAAATATCTCAGCACATGCCTATGAAAAATAGCCTTATTAATAAAATTTCATACTGACCAAAACATACCATTGATGAGGTGAAAAACACAACACAAGGTAATAGAGTTGCTGATGACAAAATCCCCAACTTTTAATTAAAAGGGGAGAAAGTATATTACTTTAACTAGTTAAAAACCTCTCTGTGCCTTGTGAAGATTTTTTGTCTTAATTTCCCACTAAAATACCTCACATTTTTTTGGCTGGCTCAAAATATCACCTTAGCCACTTTGGAGAGAAACAGTGGTCTGCAGAGGGATCAAGTGCCCTCTCCTCTTTCACATTTGCAATAAACCTGTGGGTTTTGATGGGTTCATGCTGAACTACAACACTGAGTGATGAGTCTTGGCTGAAAACCAGTCTTTTCTGATATTCAGTGTAACCTGCAGGTGTCTAAGTGAGGCTGCTATAAAAGTTGCACTTCTGCAACTCATTCTGAAGGGCTGTAAATCCAACACCTGCAATCAGCTGGTGAGGCTTCCTCCTCTGTGGGGACAGATGAGCTCAGTTTAAATCTCACTTTTCAAGTCTACAAAAGCCATTTTCAGCTTTTTGGTCATTATTGGTGTGGCCAAGGATTATATTTATGTACTATCTCTTAAGTACAATTTTATTTTCCAACATACTGAACTCCCAAGAGAAGATATTTCAAAGAAATGCATTGAGAGTTGCCAAGAAGACATGCACCATGCTGCTGCACGGGAACATTTGGACTTGACCTCTGGATCCTTGGCATTAAATCAGCCTGGAATAAAACTGAGTAAGAAGCAAATGCAACGTGATTCTGCTGCCTAAAAAAAAAACCCCACAAAACAACGGTAAAAATAAAACCCCATAAACAAACCAAACCAATCCTCTTTAACACCTGGAAATCCCAAAGAGGATGCGGGAAGACTTGATTGTTCATTTCATGCTCAAGGACCCAAGACCAGGACTCATCTTCCCTTTCCTTTATTTTTTTCTTTAACGTGAATTAAAACATTTCAGACATTGTTGCAAGTCTATTATTTGTCTGCTGCTCTCTTCCTCTCACCTGCTCTGGTCCAGAACAACAAAAAGTACCCCAAAGTAATGGAAGAAAGCATTTGAATATGAAGGAACCCTCAGTCCCTACACTCAAGCTGGGCAGTAGGAGCAGCATCAGAGCCCAAGGAGCCAGCAGTCAGCTCCTTAGACTGTTGGCACACCACAAGCAAAACTTTCTTCCTGCCAGGGCCTGGGGCCTGTCAGAGTGATCCCCACCATCCCTGAGATGGATGGAAACTTCAGCTAGAGATGTCCCAAAATTGCACGCCTCCCTCCTCAATCACATTCAGGGAAATGCTGCTGAAAGACATCCTAACCAGCCTAGCCCAAACCTAAAACCACTTCTGATTTTTTTTGCTCATCTTTTCTTCACTCAAGCTCCTTTACAGGGACACACAATGAAAAAGAGGACAAAGGCAGGAACTAAAAGCAAGATTAAAAAATATGCAGCATAACTGAACTAAACAGACCTTCATAGCCCATTGTAGACTGTGCACTTGTAGAAACGTCCTTCTTTTTGTCAAGAAAAGACTGAAGCCTTTAAAATTTACAGAATTATTTTGTGTCCAGTCAGAGTACTAATGGAAAACAAATTGCATCTTTAAGCACTGAATAACCCCATTTAGAGCTATATTAATATAAATACATTTTTCATTTTAAACCAGCAAGTCTGACACTGGTGCATATAAAGATGTCTTATAATTTACTGCTGCTCTTCTCCAGCCAAAAGTGGAATTACCACTGTCTACGTATAAACTTAATAAACAGCACACGCTAAACTGCCTAGTCTTTCAGGCTGATGAAAAGTTGCTGCTTATCAAAGGATCCTTTGTGGATGCTCTAAAAGGATTTAAATTGCTTTGATTGCATTATTAACAGTGTCTGTGTTGCTCTTGTATTTCAGAATAATCTGGAAAGCTGGAACATTAGCTCTTGCATTCTACAAAAGATGGGTTTCCATCTCTAATAAAAATGTTTCAATACAAAACATAATCCTTATGTTCAAAAGCAAGACCCCAAGATGGGCCATGTTAACACCTCTGCAGACCCACTTATTACCTTCTTATTCTTATATTTCAGTGGTCTTCAGCCCTGGAGAAGTCATGGCCAGTCAGGACTTTATGAAGTTTGCTGGGAACCCCTGTACTTGCAGTGGAAAACATACCAGGTTTCTCTCTGAGAAATTGAAAAGAGGGGACCATTTTTGATGAAGAAACATGGATAATGCTGTTTAAACTGCAGAGCCTGACCAAGAACCTGTACAGTAATGTAGTGAGGGATCTCTTTTCATGGTGCCTACTTGGGAATGTTGCAGGAACAGGAGGCAGCAACAGGAGGGAAGTTCCTTGTCCTTCTTGTCTGTTATTTTTGGGGATTTGGGGTTTGTTTGGCTGGCACTTTTTTGTTGTTGTTTTGGGGGGTGTGTGTGTTGTTTTACAATGGAAACCTGCCGTTAAGATGCCGAGGACTCCCCATTTGCCCTGTCTCCAGAAATGCATTTAAAAAGTGAGGCAAACCAGATGGTTAGAGAGCGCAAGATAGGAATAAAAATGTCACATTTCAGTTCATTCAGAAATTCCTATAAACTGTGGCAGTAAGTCATGTTATAAAAGCCTAACGCAAGCATCCAGGCTCCCGTGGGGATTGAGTTACCAGCACAACCAATATTCTGTGCCCTGCAGAGCTCAGTGGCATGCTGTATTTATGAAATGGGGCTAACGGCAGTGCCCTCCCCCTGAGCAGCGTGGCCAGGGTAAGGACATTAAGTGTGGGAGCCCCGAGTGCTGCTGCATGGCCCTGTGGCTCCTGGCTATTTACTTGCCATGCAAACTCCCGGAGCGGAAATTTAGTCCGGGAGAGCACAGCAGAGTCTTTTTACACAGGAACCGCTGTACTGCTCCAGAGCTTCACCTGGCACTTCACGGAGATTAAAAATGACGAGGCAGCCTCTGTCTTGGAGAGTGTTTATCTTGGCAGGCCCAGAGCCATGCAGGTGCCGGACAGGAATTCTGAAGCCAAGGGCTGTGATGAAGTTCTCTCGCTGGTGGCAAAAGCGCACTCTCTCTAACCATAAATATTTCATCTGCTTTCTTTATTTTCATTAAAATATGGAAATTGTTACAACTTATGACAAGATAATGGCTTGACAGATGCCTTATTCTAAACAGCAGCTCGTCCTGGTGTGCAGTTCAAACCAGCCCTTCCTTGCTGTGGAAAGCTCTAGACCTAACATATGAAGTCCTGGGGGCGAACACAGTTTTTTGCCTTGGTTTATTTTCTTCCCTTTGAATTTAGGATTTTCTACAAAAAAATTGGAGACCCTCATCTGTGCTGGGGCAGAAAGCGTTGTTTTGGCATTGACTATCTAAGTTTAATTAATTAAAAATACAAATGCAATCAAGCTTACTTGAGACAATGGAATTACCCCAAACTGGTTTCAAGTCCTGCCAACTTAATTTTCTCTGCTTGTCAGCTGTCTTTTTTAAAACAAACAAAATTTAATCTCCTGATCATCGAAAATCTAATGTAATTATTCAGATGCAGACAGTGTTTGCTTTGTATAACTTCCCTTATTTCCACTCTTTTCATGGTATTAGGCTACCATGAACTCCACACATCACAGCAGCATTACACTGGAGATGGAAACAGTCCAGTTGGACCGATACGGAAAATATGTTTGGAGCATATTGGAACAAATTCACAGTTAAATACACTTCAGTGATACATATGGATCTCCTCATTTGTTTTTTGAAGGCAGCTGTATTGAAGCTTTGCTCATGGAATTCTATTTGAAAGTCAAATCCTACAAGCAATTGCATAAATATGTTTGCACGAGTACTTGAACCAGAACACGTTGGCTTTGTTGATTTTGGACAAAGATTTTGACAGGAGGGATAACAACCCACCCACCCTTTTTGTAGCAGCAGCAGGAGGAGGATCAAACAAGATCCTGTGAGCTCAATATAATCACTGCACAGGAAAACATGAGTGGGGTCCAGAGCCAGGGAGGGACCCTCAGCTCTCACAGGGGAGACATTTGGTCATCCAGCCTCGTGCCAGGAGCACAGTCAGATGGCAAAGAGAAAATGCTCAGCCCTGAGACCAGGCTATTTGCCAGTGGAAGACAAATTCTCATCCTAACAACATCTGAGTTATTCTGCTGAGTTATTCCAGCCCTCCCCCAGCCTTCTGGTATCTTCCAAAAGTTACTCGTGCAGGCAATTTCAGCATTTCCATAAGGGTCACTGACGAAGCCCCATGTCCAAAAGCAGACTGGAGATACTGCAGGGTCCACGTTCAGCTGGAGAAAATGGAGCTTGAGCCATGAATGCTCGAGCCTCTCAATCATAGAAGCAAAAATAGATATTGTTGTGTGAAGTATGGGGTGCAGGGAAAGACAACAAATAATTGTTCCCAGTAATGAAGACAATTGTTAAACGTGCTGAAATCACAGGGTCAAAGAATATTTTGAGTAGGAAGGGACCCAGTCATCGAGTCCAATTCTTAAGGGAATGGCCCAACGGGGATTGAACCCCCAACCTTGGTGTTACCAGCACCGTGCCCTGGCCAACTGAAACGGATGGAAAGATTCCCACCAATTCCGGTGGCTCTTTGATCAAGCCTAGTTTTCCCACCTCTGTCAAGCACAATTTACATGAATAAGCCACTCACTCTGTCTCTCAGTTCCACAGTCAACACCAGTACGACAGTGGAAATGCGTGCACCAGGATTAATCCCCAGGAAATCTGGATTGTGAATGTGCAATGGGAATATTTTAAAGTCCTTTTTTTTTTTAACTTAAATTATTAGGTACCACGTTCTTAAACACATCCTTTCTTTTACATTTGGCTGCCAGTTAAAATAACAGTGCACAGAAAGGGAACAAAAAGCCAAAAAGGAGCAGGGAGGCAGACTGACTGGCTGAGAGAGAGGTGGGCAGGTGTGTTACACTTCTAGTAAAAAAAATCACATTACTAGTAGTAATAAGCAACTAGTAGTTGCTTTCAATTCCCATAAATTACACTTGAAAAGCACATGGCCCTGGATCGAGGCCTTTGGTGAGGTTTCCCAAGCGCAGTGTTTGAACAGTTGTCTTCGTGGCCAGTCACAAAGGTATTCAGGGCACGGTGGGCTCCCAAACTTCTTCACACAGATCACAAGAGTTGCACCAACGTTTCCCAGCACTTTCATGTGGTACTTGTGCAGTCCCAGGGGAAGGGCTGCCCACACCATAACCCCGACCATCACCCTGTCTAGAAAAGGAGTTTGTTTTTATCTTCTTAAACAACTTTCAACAATGTCTCTGTGGCAAGGCCAGGGGACTGGAAAAAAAAAAAAATCCCTCAAAGCAGTGTGAAAGCTCACCTCAGAAACGCCCTGGGAAATTTGGGGAACAAACACTTAGTTGTTCTCATTTTCTTCTGCTTTGGATGAGAATGACAGAACCGGATGATTTGTTCTCAAAGACCGTAGCTACTGAGATTCTTTTCATTTGGCAATTTTATGTCCAGTCTGAAAGTTTTTAACTGAAATACCAAACTTATTTTCTGTCTAGTGCTGTTATTTAGACTCCTGCCCGGTGACATTCTGGGTAACACATGCTGAAAGAAAATTTCAGTAGAAGTTGCAACTTGAATGTTTAATGTTATGAAATCTACAGAACTGTTGCTGTTGTACATAGCACAAAATAAACATCTCGATTCCAGGAAACTCATGGAGACATCTTGTGAATCACTTTCTTAGGACGAAAAGACTTCTGCAAAACTACTCTTTGACTTCTAAACTAGCCCAGGTAGAAAATGAAGCAGCTTTCCTTTTTCAAGACTGAACTTTTACCAACAAATGGCAGAGTGCACAGAGCCACCAGCATGGTCACTCTGTGAGTGCTTATTTAAGCAGCACACGTTACTGACAGGCACATAATAAAACTATTCACAGGGTTTACTTGCTCTGCATGCTGTTCAATAGTCACTGCAAGTCCTAAGCATCTCAGCCATTTTATTAGTGAATCCTTTAACAGAAAAGTAGATGCTATTAGTTGTTATTTCATTGCGAAATTTTCTTGGGTTTTTTTTCCTTTCAATTTTTCTCCTGATGTTTTGAAACCCCAAGCTTCAGGTACAACAAAACTCCACACTGGTAAAACTCCACTTATTTTATAAGTGTTCGTCAGTCCCAACCTTTCCAAAATATTGCAAAATGAGCTCAGCCACCAACCTAAGTAATCAGAGACAATAATACACTGAAAAACATAATCAATCCTCAACCATTTTAAGAGGTACCACTGACCTGTGACAACAGTGCTCAATTACCACTTAACTGGATCATTTGCTCACCTACAAGTGGTTTATTTGTAATAATACAGATACTGACTTTGCCCTGGTTTATATTGACAGGCTGATTTGACTGCCTGCTGAGTGACAGCCCTCTCTGAGTGGGCGTGAAGGAGCTGAGCTGCTGAGTAAAATTGACATGAGGAGTGGAAAAGAGATTTTAAAGTCATTTAGAAACCCCAAATGCACTGGAAGGAATTTGTGCAAGAGGGGGATTGCCAATGCCAAGTATTTTTTTCTCCTCCTGAAGTCCACAGTACCAAGGATCTCTTCATACTAAATTATTGGGATGGATACAGAGGGTGTGGCAGCTGTGTCCAGACACAAAACCCATGAACAGTCTTACTTAGGTCTACAAAAAAAGTTAAAAAAGCAACTTTAGCGAGAACTTCCACTTTATTCTTATGAAAACTGGGTTGTCATAGGGAAAATATGAGAGAACTTTTGCAGTTTTAAAAGTTATTCTAGTATTTGAATTTTTTCATTTTATCTTTTCTTTTTTGTCATTTCTTGGTTTATTTTCACAATGTCACATGAAAAACATCTTACCCTTGTGAAGTGTTTTTTCCCCATTTTGTTTCTTAAATTTCAACATACAGCCACAAATATTCAGCAACACAAAATAATGGTGTTCAGATCTGCAAAACAAGAAGCCCAAACTATCACCTCCAAAGTTACTGAAAGAATTTCAGTGGACAGAAGACAGAACTTCAAGTAGGGTTGCCTACCTCATAAGTAGTGATAGGGCATTTAGATGCTGAAAACATATTTAGACATTTTATTTCTTACTTGGAAGAGGATATTTCAACATCTCCTTGCACTACATGTTAGATCTGAGCAAATAAATGAGTAACTGAGATCCTAATGCTTGCCTGAAGTGTTCTCCAGCACCCTTCTATCCACGTGCTGACCCACTAAGACATTGCTTTGCTCAAATGTATCAACTGGACACACTGCTTTGTAAAATCAGTAGAGTATTAACCACCCCCGCCCAAATCCCATTGAAATCTAATCTGTTTATCTCATAAACTTCTATGCCAGAGTGATACATGGCAAGGAGTAGCTCTGGTGTGGTAAGAGCGGCAGCACAACTAGATGAGAAACCCATTCCCAAGTTATTCTGGTCAAGAACATAAAGGGAGATGAGGTGGATGAGGCCAGAAATTAGAATTCTGCACCAGCTCACACTGCCTTTCCTCAGCTGGTGACACAACCTTCCCTCCGTGTGAAGCATCAGCTCCGAGTCCATAAACGTGGAGGGACGCTCAAAGATGGGGAAAAGGATCACCTATGGGGCAGCCACTTAGGTGTGGGTTGTCCCTTCAATTCTACCAAGTGGAGCAGCCTCCTGTGCATGTTCTTTCCTGCTGACCTCCAGAATGGGTAGGGTAGAAGCTGTAAATGGCTTTTTGGTGATGAGGTGTTTAGAGCAAGCTGTGGCTTCACCAGCACTATTCTGTGTCCCGTGGGCATGGATAGACTGCTCCTGTTACCTCATTAGTCAGTGCAACAATTGCTGGCAGCTCCCAAAGTCTGGAAGTCAGGACTGCTGCATGCAATTGTCCCTTCAGAGATGGGTAGGTTCCCCTATGAGAGTCAGATATGGGAACACGAAGTACAGTGCACGAGGCTGGAAGAGAATCATCAGCTCAGGGTTAACAGCTCCATTCCCAGGACTGAGGTGCACTGTCTTCTGGGTCCTCAGCAGGAACTGCACAGAAGACAGGGATTTCCTCTTCAGCAGACACATAAAATGTACTTCTATGAAAGGAAAAGGGGAAGAGGGATGGAAAAGAAGAGCCACATGGCTGATCTGAAAGGAAAGCATGCTTGCAACGACACTGAAACATTAGAGACATTGTTTGAGTGCAGTTCATCCTTGCAAAAATATTATCCTCGTCTCGATGCCAAGGTCGGTGAAAGTATGGGCTACTTGCCATGGAAGTGCTGGGTATTTAGGCTAGACCTGTCATGGGGCTTATTTACTCTCTGCGCCCAACGTTTCAGACACACTCAAGTGTAGTGTTCATGTCTTGGCAGCAACTTCTCATTCATGCATTTTCTCCCGGTCCCCTTTGAGGAGTCTTCCTCCTCCGACACTGCAGCGGTTGAAATTTCATTGCTTGCTGAGAAAACCAACACTGATTAATTTCATCCTACTTGCATGGAAGAGGTAAAGTATGCAGGTCTCCAGCCAGGGACAAGGAAATCCCTGCTGCTTACATGCCACATTGAATAAGCAGCCCATGGTTGAGGCCACTGGACTTCAACAGCCTTCATTCCACCCGCAGGAAAGAAGCAATTATCCGCAGCAGCATGGGGAGCAAACAGGAAGTAATGCAACACATTCACTTTTGATTACAGAATATTTTTTTTTATAAGACATAATATTCCACAAGGAAGAATTCAGCTGCAGCGTTACATTGACGCACCCCAAATTATTAAAGGAACGTGATTGAGGTTGCAGAGTTAAGCCTCAAAACCTAGGAAAAACCTAAATTAAAGTTGCTGGTGCAGCCTGAATGCCAGTGCTCGCTGTGTGTGCGTTCTGGTACAGTCTTTAATTACATCACTGCAAACGGCTTTTCCCACAGGGCCTTTGCCTCATTCAATGCACAGGACAGTCAGTGCCTACTTAATGAGCAGCTATTCAGTGTTTGGTCCTCTCCCCTGGTTCAGTGTGTGGCCCTGGACTGTATTTACTGCACACCAGTCAGGCCTGCTCTCGAGACAGAGTGATTCATTTCCCTGTGGACCTTTCTGTGACATTCTGCACTGCAGCCTCTGAATACTTCACATGTATTCATGGATCTCTTTGCACCCCACCTCTGGGAGACAGAGTCCAGTTTTACAGATGGGGAACTTAAACACATGAAGATTAAGGCAGAAAGTATCCACTGATTGGTGCAACCTGATTTGCTGTGTATTTAACTTTATATGCTGTTCTCTCTGTCCAAAGCCAACCTTCCATTTGCTTCAGCTGCACATGTTGGTAACCGAGACCCAAAAATCTCAAGGCAACTACTCAGAAAATGGAAAAAGCACAATTAGAGGCCAACTGTGAAAAACTAATTTTAAATGACTTGCCTGTCATCACATAAGATATATCCCTGTCCAGTTCCTTAGTATGCTGTTCAACTGCTTTGGCTAGGAGACCACTTCCTTTGATGCTGCAAATCCCCATTTAAATTTATCACACACCTTTTACCTCATGCAATAAATGAGTCAGTCATTCTGTGCTCCTTTATTAGACAACCCACTTCCATCCCCAGACTAACTCAGGCTTTTGAACTGACTGCATTAGGGCTCGTGGGGAAGAAAATTAATTATTTCATATATACTGAAATATGAATTTAAGCTGCATAGGCAGCTTAATTCAAAATTTATTTTAGGTGCTCATTGTTTTAACACCTATTTTTGCATGTTTAATTTCCTAAGCTTTTAACAAACTGAAAAACTGAAGAAAAAAAATTGCTGTGGACCCACAGAGAAAGTCTTGCTCATTAGGAATAGCTTACACAAAAGGCTGGGAACTTTTGACTTGGCAACTTGAAGAATGTCCTTTTAACACAGCTTTTCCTGAGCTCTTTCCTAAGTTTTCTTTGAAACAGAAACTCCATCAGGCTGACACTCAGAGTGGTGCCCACACCAGCAGAGCTGACACAGGGGTATCAGTGTATCCACCTGCACTGCTGGGAGCTGGGAAAGGAGCTGGAAATTGTGTGATCATCCTCAGCTCTACAGACTCTGCGGACCGTGATTCCCCATTCTTTTCTTTCACCTTGTCTCCCTCTTTGCCATCTTTCCCAGCAGCACCGCTCCTCCACTCTAGTTCCCCTACAACGAGCAAATTCCCTCCCTTCTACAGTCAATCTCAATCTCTTTAGACAATGAGTCCCAAATCCCACACCCACCTGATACCAGGACTTGTCCTACACTGGCAAGATGGTGAGCAGCAGTAGAAGTGGGATATGGGTTTACTGCACACCAGCAACTCTGCAACAGCTCTCCAAGTGGGCATCCTTTGGGAGAAAGCTGCAAGGCTTTGCACCTCAGTCTGAAGTGGCTACTTTCTCTCACTGGAGGGAAAAGCATGGAGAGATCCACAAGATGGGATCCTTCCCTGAAATGCACCTTAGATGGCCTCTTTGATTTCTGACTGAGAGGATGTAGAGGTAGATGAGTTGCAGCAAAATACTGTTAACCTCTGTGAACTCCCTCAGCAACATGCAGTGCAACAAACCTCCCCTGAAACTGGAACAGATCTCAAACTTAGCCTGGATATTTAAGGAATCGCTATAGCGGCGTTAATTCACCGGTGCTCGTTCCCTCATCCCTCTGATGCTGCTTCTTTGACTTCCTGATCAACCCTGGCTCCCAACTTCAGCCTGTTACTTTTAACTAAAAACAAATTAAAACCAAAAAATTAAGAAAAAGAAAAAATGTAGCATAGAAAACATCCAGCATGGAAAATTTCAGTCTACGTACCTCTGGCAAGATCTTAATCTTGTAATGTGCAATATTAGACAAATTTAATAATGGATGGTGCTACTCAGCCCACCAGCAACAGCAACCCTTGCTCAGAAGGTCTGGCTTTAGGAGAAGTGTTGTTAATATTTATTATGTGTTACAGGGCCAGTTCTGCCCTGCCTGCTGGTGTTTTAGGACCTTGACCTGTGAGCAGCCTCACTGAATGCTGAAGGCTTGACTGGAAAACCCACAGAGGATGCTATCTTTGAAGGGTACATGGGAACCAAAACACAAGCAACTTCTTTTTCCAGAGATTTTTTTAAGTCTAAAAAGACAAACACAAAACAGCAGAAGATGAGGAAAAATAGAAACTGCATAAAATTTGTGCAATGTTTTGTATAATTTTATGATTTGCAATAACTAAGCATCTCTATTGGCTTATCAGGAATTAATATTACCTTATTTTCCCTGAATTCCATTTAGTTCTTACATTATACATATTCCACATGAGTGCTCTCTTCCCTCAGTATTTCTGGCACAAATCTGAGCCTCTTTGGTAAGGACTCATAAGGTTATGAATGTCTGGACAGCCTGAGTAATGAAAGGCCATTTGGGGCCGAACCATTGACCACAGCTTCAACTTGCCAGGAAGCATAAAACATAAAATGTAAATTAGGTACTAATAACCCATTTTTCTTCTAAATCCTTGGTACAGATGTGCTGCATGAAGTACAGATTATGTTTTGAGAGAGATTTTGGAATAATTTGCAGTTAAAAATATTGTATGGGACCTTGTGTTGTGGCCTCAGAAGAGAGTGAATTGTGAGTTGTTACTGCTGCCCTTGAACCCACTTCAGTCAATGGAAAGTTTCATTGGCACCTGGGTTTGTTGCTTTGGGTAGCTGCCTAGCTACCAGCAAAACCCAGCACATAATACTGTCATCAGGGAAAGAGGAATGTGCAGTCCAGCAAGCAAGACATGCATGGAAAAGTACATTTCTCCCAGCATGTTTTGCAATCTCCATGCTATTCCCTCCCCATCTTCCTTTCCACTGATCTCATCTGTGGAGATGAAGTCAAGAAGAAAACTTAGGAAGTAGCACTTGCAGGGCAAGATCATTTTACTGCCTGTGCGTGACCAACACCATCCTTAACACAGCTTTGACCCTCTGGATGGGGCTAACCCTGTGTGAGAAAACAGACTTACAGCTCCACTGCTTCTCAGTCAAGGGATCTGAAGGTAACTTGGGGTTGGTTGGGCATGTTTAGTTCCCGTGTGAATTTGTTATTACTTTGCTGTGGTCTTGGATTCTGCCAGCAACAGTGTGCGTGAAACTTGGGAAAAGGAGCTACATGTCATGCAAGTTACAGCACCACATTTCTGTTGTGTTCAGAACACAAATAAAGACTTGTTCTTCATGTGTGAACTCCAGCCCCCAGCTGCATGACGGAAGAAGTCTGGAGCCATCAGTCCCCCTGTAGAAACCATTGTTCTTGTTCTGTTCACTGCAACCCAACTATGAGGAAATGCCCAGCTTTTCTCTTTTACATCTCAGCCCAGGACTATCTAAAAATATAACCTGTGGAACTCGCTTCTTGAATTAATTATGCTTCAGGTAAAAATAAAATAAATGTACTTGGCCTTAATGAGATCTATAACTGCTTCTCCATCCCACGGCACACATCTATTTTAGGCAAAACCTGGATTCTTGCTACTTTTCAATAGGTCAGCACACCTGATATGGCTGAGTCAAACCACTGCTCTACAGCTCAATAATTTCTACCATTCTTCGCACCTAGAAAATAAGATAATTCAATCAATAATTTAAAAAATTAAATAAATACCTGCTTTTGAAATGCAAAGAGGGGAACCTATGTCTATGCCTCTGATACAGGATTTAAAGAGAAGACAGGAGTAGATGTCTGCTCCATCCTTGCAGAATTGCCTTGCTGGAATAGACACCTGCCTGACAAATCTTCCAGAGAGGCAACGGAGGGAAAGCAAAGTCATATTTCCTCATTCACTCTTCCTGTTATTAGTTTTTAGCATTATTACTAATAAAGATTATTTTACTGTGCTAAAGCCTAATCATGGCATGGGACCAAGGACATATGGAGGAGAGCATGGTGCTAGGCACTGAACAAACACAGAAAAACAGGGCAGTCCTGCCCCAGTGAGTGGAAAGGTTTAGAGAATATGAATAAATATTCATTGCTTTTGGATGCCTGTCAGAGACACCTTCCAAGTCTTCTCAGGTTCAACCGCTACTATTGATGTAGCAAAAGAGAATCATGACTTAAACGGGGAAAGGAGGAGACTCCTAAAAACACAAGTTCTGGCAAAACAGAAACAGACTAAACAAGCCTCTTGAAGAAATATGCATCTGAGAAACTACCCTGATTTAAAAGGTCTGGTTTTTTATCCTTCCCCCATTGCGGGGACCTGTGGCACAGCTGGAGATACATCATGTGATAACTCAGGGACACTAACGCTGTAGAAAAAGCAACGATACTGCAAGAGTAAGAAAATAAACCTTGAGATTACAAAGGAAAAACAAGAAAAATAATCCACAAGGTCTGGCCTACTGCACACTATCATTATTAACGTGAATCATGACTTTGTGATCCTCAGAGGAGGGTTGATATGCCCCTCCATAAATCAGGTCTTAAGGGTATATACATTACTAGCAAAGGACAAGCACCACAGTTTGCTTTCATAAAATGATCCAAAAATGGCATTTAATTCAGCACAACATAAACACCCAGGCTGGAAGATGGCCAGGACACTACATTTAATATCCTACTCTAAATAAGAAATGCCATATAGACTGCAGTGTCCAAGCAGAGGAGAGACCAGCTGAAGTAAAAGTTCTCATCCAATAATCCCTCTCACAACAAACTACACAGACCAGAATTTACAGTCCTGGGCAACATCAAGTGTTGAGTCGACCCTGGCTGCAACTGCCAAACGTGGTAGAGCACTTGGAGAACATTTGTTGTGGTTGACAGCAAGTGTCTTTTGCCTTGGAGTGTCCCAGGTAAGTCCCCCAGGAAGAAAACCAAACAACTGCCTGCAAAAGGCCTCTCTTCCACCCTGTTCTGTTGGCCAACTTCCCTCGCGTGTATCATCGTGCTCTCAAATGAACTCGCTCATAAATGTGACGACAGCCTCCCCATTTTTTGGATGTCAGACTTTAAATGAAAGGAAATTAGGGTGTTTGGAAGGTTGTCACCTTATCCTCTGCCAAAGACCAGGAGAATTTTCTTTCTTCATTTTTTAGGAGTGGCCAAACCACTTTTGAATCACACAGTCAACATGGTGAGTACGGCTGACTTGCCTTACTTTCCCCAGAACCAATCTACACCGTTCAAGGAAAACTTTGCTTTCAATGACAATTTTGCTTGTGCAAATACTGGCAGAGAGTCAGCAAAAATATGACAGAAGGAAGATGTAAAATTTCCAGCACGATTAAGAAAACTGGTATTGGTTACTCTCATCAATTAAAACTGATTAGATAAGTAAGACCGGCCAGAACTGGCTCTAGGATAATCTGCTTGCATCTCTCACAAGAGATATTTTCACTGAACAGACCCAAGACAACACCCCCTGTGCCTTAGGTGCCTGTGTTGACCAGGCGGATTTCACTCATCCTGTCACCTGGTGCTACCCTTGGCACAGCCTTGCTGAAGGTACTGTAAAACATTATTCAGATAATTCCCCTCTTCATCCATCATTGGGAAAAGTTTTACAAATGTCTCAAGATACTCCAGGAATTCACACAAAGTCCCTTGATTTCAATGGGAACTGTTATATTGTGGAGTTCTCCAAATCAGATAAATCATATAATTGAAATGTTCTGCTCATCTTTTTTTTTCACAACTCAGCATTCTTGTGAGACAATTTTTGAATTTGTGATCTTCATAAGTTTCTTATCAGATTTTCCTGTATTCTTCACTCCAGCCTTAACAAAATTTTCTGATTAAATAACTGAAATCACCTGAAACAGACCATGTCTTTCAGCATGTACTCAGAGGAGCCCAATGGCTTTGAAAAGCTCAGTAAGAAAAGCCAGGGCTTTAAAATTTCCAAGCAGGTATTCACATTTCAGTTGGAATATATCTGGGTTCCTCAAAATAAAAAAAATTAACTCTGACTTTGCTACTGCCCATGGTTAAGACAGAGACCACCTTTCACTTGTGTCTGGGATCCCATCATATCTCACAGCTCTACATCAGTCCTGCTATAAGGCATTGACTTCATTTCTGGATCCCACAATTCTCATTGTCCATGAGTAGTTGCAAGTTGAGTAATGGGTGAGAGCAGTGGTTTCAAAGAGCTACAGTAGGCCATTAATAACAAGAAGAAATGCCTGAGACAATGCCTTAAAACAACCTTTCTCTAAAATTAATAGGGGCATAAGTTTCACTTGCTGCAAATTAGAGACCAGGAGGTCCAAGCAAGATTTGTTTTCTAAGCATTCTATTTAAAAGCAGCAGAGATCAGAAGCATGAAATGACAGTGCAAGTACATGTTGACATAAAAAGTGCCTACTAGGCTACCCCAGCTGCAATGGGCAACAGCAGGAAACACCGTGGCACGTTCATCTTCAGTCTGGGGGAAGCCCTTCATTGCTCCTGCTCCTTTGTCACAATCCTGTGCTGCCACCCTTTTCAGGCTGCTCCCATGCCCACTGCATTACACCACATGCAATCACACCTGTAATTCATGGGCTGCTTGGCCAGGCCCTGGCAAACAGCTTCTGTTAACCCAACCAGGAGATCACGAGAACTTCCACCAGCCCAAAACCAGAACGCCTGTTGTGGTGATGGTTTTGCTCTTCTCAACTTGGTCTTGCTCTTTGATGACATGTTTTCATGGCGGCATTAATGTTTTCCTACTCATCTCAGCCTCATGCTGCCCGAGAGATTAGTTTTTGTCTGCACTTTTCCTTGCCTTGAATTAGAGCATGATCTTTTACCATGGCCATAGCTCCGCCGTTCTCAGACTCCTTAACCCTGATCTGTTTGGTTCCAGGGCTGAATATGACCCAGAGTCCACATTCCTTGTGCTGACTGATAGCCTCCTCTAGGCCACAGCATTTCTCTCAGATAGGTCAGCTATATTTATTACAGCACATTGACCACGTGGCCTTCCCCTTCTTCAGCAACAGAAGCTACAGAGCAATGCCAAGCACTGATTCTCTGACCCCAAGGACTTCCATGGGAGATCCACACCATTCCCAGCTTTATTTCACATGCAGAGCTTGGACAGAACATCACATCTGGACAGCACTGGATACACTCTAGAGCAGCTGAAAGACAGGCCAATCCAATAGGACTCAGGGACATAAGTGGAGCATATAAACCTGAGGTGAGGAATAAAACTGATTTACTCAAACACAATGGAAAAGTCAGCATTTATGAGAAGCCAAATTGAAGGAGGCTATTCTGTCACTCAGGCTCAGGGCTGGGTTGGATTTGCCAAGTGGTTTTCTCCTTATGACTGATGAGAAAATTGTGGGCTTGACATTTGAATATGGACCTGCCTCTGCTGGCTTCCCGCAAGCCATCTCCCCTTTCAAATGGCTGAGAGCAGCAGGGCCCTTTCCGACGGATTTTTCTTCCCAGCTGCCCTGCTCGGACGTGCGCTGTCATTAGCTGGGAGCTGAGTTCCAGCTCGAGTGGAAACCACCGTGCCATGACAGCCTAAATGCCAGACATCTGCTCTCCCCGTGCCCCAGGCCACGTCACTCCAGCCACTCGGAGAGCTCGGTATCAGCTCGGCCGTGTGGGCTGGAGAGCAGCCGGAGCTCTGCAAACACTCCTGGTGGAAGGGTTGTCTCCTCTGGAATGCACTTCCCCACTTCAGCTCTAACAGCCTGGATTTCATGACCCGCACCCAGGTCATCCTGTAGGGTCCATCTGCTTTCCCAGACTCTGAAGGGGGAGGAGAAATTTGGGAAATTATAAGGCTACTGTAGAAAAGGCTTCGTTGTTATGCGGCAGAAAGAGTTTGAGCCTTGAGACATTGACTCAGTGGGTAGAAATTGTAGCAATATTGAGTAAATGTGCCCAGAAAGCAGAATGGGGAACTGTTACTGAGCTGAAGAAACAAACACTTATTGACTTTCTGGGACAGCAGAGAAAGGATTTTTATAACCTGATAAGTAAAATTGTTCTGATGCAGGTTTAAAGTTTATAAATAAAAAAAAGAGAAGTAGCAGGAAACACAGAACTTACAGTCATAAGAGGAGGGAGGGTTGGGGAAGTCCATTACAGGATTGTTCCAAGAGCCTACTTAAAATATTCAATGCTGATCCCTCTGCCTTCTAGCTCCTTAAAAGAAATGGCCTCTTACATCATGCCATTCAAAATGAATTATGCTTTCAATTTTCCTTGTTTCCTGCTATATTCATATTAAACTATTACATCGCATGCAGGAAAGAATCCAGCAAAAGCAACTCATCTTGCTTCATGCTAGGAATGGTTTTCTTCAGATGGCTTTAATGCTGAAGACAAAGGTCAGCAATTTACTCCAAACAAAGCACTGGAATTTAATCTTCCATCCGCTTGTGAGCAGCATGCTTCCACAGCCTTCACAGCGTTCTTCAAATGCATTCCTACTGGAAAGCAGGGCTTTAAAAAACCTTTTATAAAGCTGGTTTTTTTTCCTGAGAGACTTGAAGCCGTGAATACTGTATTAGGGACTAACTGCCAAGTTATCTGCAGAGGACCTCTACCACTGTACCTCTTCCAGAGATTCTTGTTTAATTAACGCATTCCACAAGCTGTAGGACTCCTTGCAGCTGAGGATTTCTTCTGTTTCAACACATTCCCGTGCTGGAGGATGAGGGCATGGACAGTTCACATCAAATCTTGCAGCCCCCTGACCAGCTTTGCCTTGCATGCAAACTGCATAGCCTGGAAACGCACCTCAGAGCGACACGTGAAGCCAGCAAACTGCTCTGGAATTGGGAAGGACGGGGAAGACAGCTGGAAATGTGCATTATTTAAAATGCTGTAGGATGAGAAACAGACGCTGGCATGGCGTTTGTGGAGTTGAAAGTTACCCAGCTGATGCTGCCAGTTGGCAAGCTAAGCTGGTATCAAACCCACAGCTATGCAAAACCCACCACCACAACTGGCACCCAGGCTGGCAGAGCCGGCCAAGGGCGAGCGCGCGTGGGCACCGAAATATTCCCTTGCCATTGTACCTCCACCCTGGGAGGGACCAGAGCAGGGAGAGGGAAGTCAGACTGCACCTGCCTGGAGATACACACGACATCACCCTTTCAAAGGCTATCTGTGCATTACCTGACACCAGGACTTAAATTTGTTGAAATGAAAGGCAAAAAAAGGAGGAAGAAAAGTAAATGGGAGTGTTTCCTCTCTAACTCAAAGTCTTGATGACCCACATCTCACAGGAAGAGCCTCCAGCTGAACTCCCAGTGCTCTCCCTCTCTGAGGCAGTCAAAGGAAAGGTTTCTGATCCTTTCCCAATGCATGCTGTAAGTGGGTGAGTTGGCAGCAAGATGAGATTCCCTTCCTTAGCTGCCTACCAAAAAGGGAAACCCTGGAAAACTGCCAGATCTGAGGACTTGTTAGGGAAATACGAGTTTGTTGATGGGAGGCAAAAAACAGATGAGGCAGAATTCCACATAATTCTGCCAGCTAAAGCATTGTTTTGACTTGCATCAGTAGAAGGAAGCTATCAGCTAATTTACACAAAGGATAAAGGCTTTTTGGGAGATGTGATTTAGCATCATCAGCCTCCAGCAATGAGTGAGACAGAAGGCTAAAATCATAGAATCAGAGAATAGTTTGGCTGGGGAGGGACCTTTAAAGGTCATCTAGTCCAAGCCCCCTACAATGAACAAGGAAAAATCACTGGGGTTTAGGAAAAACCTATAATCTGTCCTTGGGATGGAGAAGGACAAGTTTTCTCAGATAAGAACAAAGAGAAAATAAATATCCTAGCTATGCTATGAGTTACAGTGAGCACAAATAGAGCTCTATAGATTTCAAACAGTCTATAGGTGTTTAACTAGGAATTGGTTGTGGGTGATGGTTACTTTCCACGTACTTCAACGGTGCTATTGAGAATAAAATCCTATCCCTTTTCCTGAACCAGGATGGCAGGTCTCCATCGGAGCTCCTCTAGGATTTGGAAGAGAGGCCAGTGAGTGCCAGAAAACTTGCGAAAACCACACGGCTACAGGGTGGATCCATGTCTTCCCTGTCTCTGTGCTGGCCCTGTTGTAATCCCAGTCTGAACCAGTGCAGAGAGCCCACTGCAGAGCACAGTGGGAGGAACCACAACCTTGTGCGACCTCTGCGCTGGCAGCTCCTCTGCCCAGGCTGAAACTTTGCATCACCTCCTTTCACTCCCTAAGATCTTACCTAAACAAGATGATTTTTAACTCATAAGAAAAGCCCTGGCCCCCGAGGAGACTTTGAAATAGGTTCTAAAAAGGACATTAGTCCCAGTCATAGGACTGGGGGTTGTCCATGGCAAAGAACAGGGAGAAAAGGCTGTAATTCTCCCTCGCAGCTCTGACCACTGATTCATAGTCACACTGGCATGGACAATACTGACACAGACAATATTTTTAGAAGTTGACTGAGCTTTTTTTCCATAGAAGATAATGAGGTTATGGCACCCCATGGACACCCACAGTCTTCTGGGCAGGGATGAAAGCAGTCTTAGAAGGAAAGAGTTTCTACCTTGGAGGAAGAAAACCTCCATGGAGCTAAGGACAGTCATGAGGCCCAATCCCAGCACCAGGGCTGCTTAACAGCTGCTCTTTTCATGCTGGCTCTTCTCCTCCCACAAGCAGAACAAGCCTTGGGAATACTCCCACTGACCGTACAAATGAGATGGATCTTCCCCCCAGCTCACCCACCCTCCTGTCCTCCATTCTCCATCCTCCTCAGGCACAGACCTGGCCACACGGAGGCCTCCAGGAGCCAACAGGGCTGGTCTGTTCCCTCCCCAAGGATGGGTTCATTCCCTCCCATGTGGGGCCCAACCTGTCACCAGCACAGAGGTCCTTCCCAAAGATATCCCACCCAGTTACTCATGGTCAGGCTTAGCAGGTTCAGCTGAAGAGATCTGAAAAGGCAATCTGAAAAGGATCTTGCTTGAAGTGGCTGGGCTGCCAGTTGGCTTTGGCTGTTGGAGAGCTGATCAGCATAAATATGTCATACTTCGCTATATTAAATCAAATATTCCCTGTTACTCAGTAGTTTCCCACCATATGTTCCTCTCTTTTGCATTTTAGAGCCAGTATGGTACCTTCGCAGGGTGTCCCTGCTCACTTCTTAGACTCCTCTTGCAGCTCAGTGTGTTCGAGTCACTGCTCATGAAACAAACTATACTCACACCAAAAGGTCAAATGTGATGGACGTGGTGCTCAAGTGCTGAATATTGTTTGTTTGGATTGATCAGAATAGTCCTGGAGTGACTTATACCAAATTCTCCCTGTGCTCAAAACCGTGTTTCTCCATAAGCCATGTTCACAAATGCCAAAAATATTTTGAACCAGGAGTTATGAAAGCATGAAAGCACTTACTTATAGAGGGCTGTTTCAACATTGCAAATACTTGTATGTAGCTGAGCCAGGTCCTGTTGCTCATGAGAACAGCCTTTACCAATCTGTCAGCACTGACCTAACTTGTCCAAGCTCAGAGAGCTCAGAAAATCAATGTGACGTGCAGAGACCTTCAGAGTGCCACTGTACAAATATAAAGCTGGTGAAGGGCTGGAGGATGGGGAAATCTGACAGGTACAAAGAAGTTTGGAACCTTCTGCAAAGATTATATTTTTTTGTGTGTGTCATTTAATACTACAGAGACTTCCTATTTTTTGGAATTAATCGATAAATCTTCTGGAAAGTTAAAACCCTTCACGTTTTTCTTAATATACTGAATTGAATTATGACTTCAATGTCTTGGTCCATAACGTATTTTTTTAAGGATTGTAAGAGTTTAGACTATTTGTTGAACCATCTTTGCACTGGGCTTTACCAATTCAAGGACAACAGGGAGTTCTTCAACAAAATCAAATATCAGTCTACCATCCTGCCCAAACTTGCGAGATTTTTTCAGACTTTGCACTGTACCATCCTGCTCTATAATTTTGTTTCCCTTCTCTACCTTGGACTTTCAATCATCCTTTCCAGTAGTTCAGCTAAGAGACAGCAGTTTAGGGTAGAGGGTTTTCTATTTTACTTGTATTAGGATTCCCTGGCATTAGTTTAGCATAGTAAAAATGTGATTAATAAGTAAATAACAGTACTGGCGTAACCAGGAGCTCTATTCAGAAACGGCCTCATAGCTCCCGCTTTGATCCTGCCAAGTGGGGGTTCAATTTTAATAGTGATATTTAGCAGAATTCATGGCCATGCCCTGATTTCTGATCTACAGAGCACAGAGAAACATTTCCAATTATCACTTCCAAGTATTTTCAAAGCAGCATACAGAGCTTACCTGAAAAATAAATGGAATCTCTCAACGACTTCAGGGATTCAACCAAACCATCGAAAAATCAGGCTTTTAACATTCCCCATGTGAGTTCCCTCATGCTGTTTTAAAATCAGAATTAAGAGTCAGGCGAGGGATTATCTTAAAAACACTCAACCTCTCTTTTCCTTGAAAGCCAGAAATCGTGAGCACAGGGACAACAATGGGCCACATTTCCACTAAGGCACTTTACCTGTGCCTCAGACATAGATCTACAAGGAGTATGAATCCTAACCCTGTTAACCCATAAAATAATTTGCAGGGCCTTATGTCATATTTAAAACTGAGATATGGAATTTATATTCATTCTATTGTCTGTTTGCATCGTCAAGGAAAGATAATTAAATCAGCAGAACTGCAGTGCACAGATCAAGGACCTTCACAACGCAGGAAGAATTACACCTCGTGCCGTACACAAGCACAGTTTGTGGCAGAGTGCTTCAGTAAAAGCAGTGCTACAAAGGCTGGAATAAAGTTGAAAAAAGAAGAACAAGATTGCTTTTATATTTTGCAGATATTCAAAACAGATAGATAGACACATAGAAAGAAAAAAAAGTGAATTTTGCTTCACTTCAAATATTTTATGGGCTTTGGGTGACTTCCATATAAATTAAGATTACCACATATTTTCTGGTTTTAAGTAAAGTATAGGATGTTTCTTTTTCTCCTGCCCCTCTTTCACCAGAAAAAGAAGGAAGAAATAAAAGAGACAAAAGTTAGGTTTCTGGTTTTAACCAGAATAATAACTCCACTTTTTTACTACACACTTTTCATTCAAAAAGCTGGCTTTGTGTTGCAAAAGGTTTCAGCCGAGTGCTCGGTCTCTTACATTCGTCTACTCTGACTTGCAGCATTTCAGGGGCCATACTTGCAGAATGTCTGTTCCTAGCAAAGCCCAGCCACAATCCCAGAGGCCTCAGCAATAACCAGCAGAAGCCAAGTCAAAATAGCACTTCCTCTACCAACTACTCCAAATGAGTTCTTTTCCTCCAGAAGCGTTAATTTAGGTTAATCCCGTCCCTCCCCAAAAGCCTGAGTGCATCCCCAAAGTGAGGATTTCAGGCTGTTCACTTTACAGCACCCCTATAACGTAGGTCGGGTAGGTCTCTTCTCTCCCTTTTCCCTCCCTCCAGTTCCATCCTTTCATTATATGAGGGCTCCTGTGCAATTGAATTTAAGGGAAACTCTCACTGACTCCAGCAGAGCTGAGCAGAGCCAACCAAGCCTTGTCCTGCCCCCACCTTCCTATCACTACCAGGAGCAAAGTTACAAGTGAGTCCAGCAGGGAGAAGAGCAAGTTTTTACCATAAATGCAGCCCTATCTCTCATTCCCCATATCCAGGAGATGCTGAATTGGTTTTAAAATAAATTTCCTTAACCAAGTACTACTATTTAACAGGACCCGTGAGCACTTCTATAGCATTTTACAAATCACTGAATAAGTATTAATTAGCCCTAATGACTCATATTACCTAATAAGATAATGAAAAACCCTGCAGCTCACAATATCTACTTCTGTTCTCAGTGAGAGAGAAATGGATCTTGTAAAAGGATATATTCTCTTCTAATTCCTTTCCTGCATGTCCCTGTAACAACTTCGAAAAGCAATTCAAAGTGTACCGTGGCCATTTTTTCCTTCTCAATTTGCAAAGGCTAACACAGCCTTTGCCACAAATCACCAGCACAGAGGTTTAGTGACAACATTTGTTCCTCAGGAGGCTGCTTCTTGAACGATGACTGGTGGGGGCTCAGTGCTTGGTAGGGAGAGGTGGATTTGCTGCCCGTTCCTGATGGAGAATAGCAACGTCTTTCTTGGTTTCTTTCTGGGTTGCCCCTGCCAAGGTAATACTTAATGGATTAAGTCTTGTGAAATAAATTCTGTAAATAGAATGTGGACTGAGGTCATTTCAACTCATTTCCCCTGCGTCCCCTTGCCGTCCTGGAAGCTGTCAAGCACAAGCAGCCTGCAAGCAGCCTGTTCTCCCACTGTTAGTCTTGAGTCTCACTAGATGCATAAAACAGCTTGTTTTTCACATACTTTCTGTGATGGCATTAAAAAAAAATTGCAAGAAAAAAAAACCACCTCAACCCTTCTCAATTCCACCCATGGCTATAAACTGGATACAGCTAATCTTGCAAGGGCACCAAACATTGCTCTGTTTGTCCACATTAGAGCACTAGAAACCTATGTTTATGATAGAATTATAGTTGAATCTGAAGGATTTTAGAGAAAGGAACTGAACCAACTGTGGGTTTGTAAACAAACAATATGGTTTTGATGTCAGCCATATCATTTCATGTGCTGGAACAGTCTCTATCATGTGGCCAGTTCCTGCCCCTGAAGAGCATCTAATTTAATTTAGATGTGTTCATGATACGGGACAGCACGTCAAGTCCAAGAAACTACAGGGTAACTCTGCAGGCAAGGTCTTTGCTGGAGAGATTGCATAAGCTGTACTTTGAAGGAGCAACAGAGACCTCTTGGCCCAAGGAAGAGAGGGGAAGGTTGTGTCCACTGCAGATGAAGGAAAAAAGCTGAGGGGAAGGGAAGTGTATGGAGTGGGCTCTGTCACGGGAAAGGACTTTTCTCTTAGAAATGAAGCAGTTTGAGGTATTTTTCTGCATTCATTCTGCTATCAAAAAAAATCTGCATAACTTTTTCCAGAGCAACAAATCCTATCCACAGCTCTCAGCAGTCCCTCCAACTCTGTTTTCAGTCCTTGGGTCTCTCGCTCTCTGCCCTTTCTGTACTCGCCCTGCTGACAACCACCACGGAGGATAACTAATCCCAGAGTTTTTGTGCTAGGTACCACTCCAGCACCCAGGGGATCATCCACACCACCATGCCACAACAAGCCCTCGGGCCCTGGTGACCTCGGGGGTGATGCAGAGCCCCTGCAGCAGGAGTCCCACTCCCTTCCCCGAGCCCCTGGGCTGAGAACAAACACCCAGGTGAGGGGCTGGCACTTGGGTGATGTGGGAACTCCAGCAGGATATCCCTTTGCGACTGTGGATAGTGACTGAAAAATGTCTTATGTTGCAGGTACCTAAGTGGGAAAACTTCTTGCTGGAAAAAACCCCACCTGGTGTCAACTGAATTTAAAGGGATGCCCTGTGTGGATGAAAAATTCATTGTGAACCTATGTGTTTATCAGCTTGGGCCTTAAATGATATGAATTTGTCTGGAAACATATTTCAATTAAGAGTGTAACAACAATACAGTATGTTGTCTTTTTTATTTATTTCTTTTTTTACTAGACAGCATTTTCTACTCCTCTGATTCCAGTTCCCCAGGTTTCCAGAAAACCCAGTTGCTCCCCGAGGTGGTGCTGAGTTCTGTGCTGGGTACTCAGCTTTGGCTGTGCACACACACACACCCCCCACCAGCATCTTCCCAACACTGCTACCCTGATTCCTACACATTTGGAAAGAAAATAGGAGACAGTTCCCCTTGTGGTTATTTCATGCCATGAAATTCTGACTGCTTGTTGAAGAACTATTTCCAATAAAAATGTAAGGTTTTTTTCCAAGGAAAGCTAATGCTTTCTACCAAAAAAATATTTCTCAAAAACTTAACCTCTAGTTTTAGCCAAAAACATGGGACCAGCCTTAGGTGTAGGATTCAGGCCAACACTACAAGACAATCACAGAAGTTATAACCAGCCGAGGTTGGTTATTTACAGTGGAAGGCAAGCTGCAATTCCTCCCTTTGATCTATTTGTTGGCTTCAGGATTACATTTCCCAACCTTGCTTTTTAATCACTGTAAACATCAGAGGTGAAGAATTTGGTGGAGAGAAAATTGGCCGCTTCTTTGTGTTTTTGATCAGACTGGGCTTTGATGCCTTCTCTTTCCCAGAGCCTGAGCTCTGTGTGTGACACCACCACACAGTCTCAGGCTCTGGGATCCGCACATGGAGTGTATTTTGTTGCCTAAATCTCCATTCCGGGAGTGGACACAGCCCTGGGCGATGCCATTCCCAGTGAAAAAGGGCAGGGTGCCACACACTCATCCCACAGTGGAGACAGACAACCCATGTTGTCACTGGATCTCTCAGGGACAGCTTCCCTCGTGAGCAAGCCTGGAAACTCACACTTTGCTTTTCCAAGCCCCCTCACCCATGCATTTATCTCTGCAATGCTGGAAAACCTCTGGAGTCAAGGAACCTGAGAATCCCTGGTGGGAATTCATGGAGGATGTGCCAGCTCTGTGCAGCAGAGCAAGGAGGTCCAAGCTACCTTTAAAGAGAGAACAGGGGGATAGCAGCAGGCTTTCTGCCACAGGATGGAGCTCAGTGCAGGCTGCAAAGCATTTCTAGGAAGCTCCATAATACTCAAGTGTCTGAATCCCATCGTACAGCCTGTGCCACCAATGTGCCTCCAGGGAGATGAACTCCAAAGTGACAGAAAAAAAAATCATGTAGGTGAAGGTCTTGATCATGTCTGAAAAAGCAAAATATTAAAAAAAAAAAAAAAAGGTGGAGGGGGATGGAAAGAGCCAGCATGTGAAAGGTGAGCATGTGAACCCTGTGGCTTCAATTTTGTCCCACTTACTCTGTTCACCAGCTCTACAAAGTGTTTCTCATACAGAAATGTATTTTTAACAACACTGAAAAGAACGTGCCAAAATTGGAAGCTCAAGCCACTTTTACCCAGGATAAATGGCATGCAAATGTCATGTAAGAGGTTAAATGGCACAGGAAGGATTTTTCTTTTTCTGTCTTTTTAAACCAAGAATGGCCAAATTAGTATTAACAGGGCTGATCTTTCTGACTGTGAAATCTCACTGAATATAAATATTGAACAAGAGAAATCCTCAGAATTCTCTTCTACCTGAGCACCATGCACAACCAGAAACTTCTTTTGCCAAAGGAGTTAAAAGTTTTCTGCAATAATGCAACAAATCACTCTATGCAACAAACACAGACACATTCTGTGGCAGTTTCCCCACAAGCTTCAATCTATGCAGGGGGGAAAAAAAATCTTGATTTATTATATAGCATTTGGACAGTTGCAAATGAAAATTTGCCAAAGATCAGAATAATCAACTCTTTCACCCAAGCGGTTTTTTTATGGAAGAAAAAAGCACAGAATGGGTCTGAGCAAAATAAATAAAAATTCCACACTTTTAACCAACAGAATCTTTTGCGTCATTCAGAAATATTTGCAGACATCCAGAATCTTTTATCATCAAAAAGATGCTCTGGCCTTTAAAATTACGGCTTTTTCTTATATTTTTATTTACTGATGGCCTTTAGACGAGCGGGCATCTCTAACTTGTGGCATCTCTTCATGTCTTGTCAAATGCAGGAACTTTTAAAGCTGTTCCTTGCTATTTTTTCTCTTCCCTTGAAACACCTCTCTTTTGCTAAGCTATCATGTGTGAGTTTTAGAGACAGCAGAGCCCCATCTACCAGCAGCATCCATCACATGAGTCATGGTAACTAGGGCCTCAAACATCAGTTTTCATCGATTGACTGGGCTTCTGGTGCCAATATGGAAATCTTCCAACATGGAAAGGGCTGGCTGTTTTAATACAATTAAATGCAGCCGGGAAGAGGGCTGCAAATGGAAACACATATTAGCCATTCATAGCATACAAGCTTCTCTCAGAGCCCAGTAAAGGTATTAGTGCAGCATCCCTGCTTCCCGTGCCTATTTAATTAGCACACAATGAAGAACACTGAATTTCCCTGCAAAAGGTGTTGCATACTTTGGACAAAAAAGAAAGGAGAAAAGAAGCTGCTTTTAAGTACAGTCCAAAAAAATAGCTCCTTGGCTAAAAGGCACTTTTAATAAAGATGTTTCCAGTGTTTGTTTATTTATCAAAAAGCAGTGTTTCTCTCGGGTGTTTAGATTTTTATTTCTGTGCACAAGAAGGAGGGGAAAAAAGGGCTTTACTAAGCAAGTCTTTCAGTAGGACACCAGATGATGGATAGTCAAACACAGAGTCTCCTGTAAACACAGAGGTAACCAAAAGGTATGAACTGACTCATAATTGTGTCAACACAGGTCGTAGACCCTTGGTTTATTTCAGCCTTCCTGTTTTTCACAGATTTCTTTGCACACTACACTATTTTTTTTAAGACACAGACTCTTTTCAGTACATCTTAGCAGGGTGCAAAAGCACACACGTTTTTACACCAAAATGTGGGCATCTACACACACATGTAGGCTGTACTGCCACAATTACTACAGCAGCATTTTCCACCCATTGCTTATGGTTGCATAAAACTAAGCTGTGCAGTCCATGACCGCTCTAAATCAAAAAATCCGTCCCATTCCTGCCTCCAGCCTTTCCCTGGAGGCTCTTGGGAAGCATCCAGAAAAGAGGAGTACAACAAAACCTCAACAGCCTAGTGCTCCAGTTCACGCGATCCTCTAAGACTCGGTGTGACTTTTGTTTTTTGACCACAGTGGCAAGACTCTGTCTGACCAATGCTGGGAGGAGGACAGGCAGCAAGGAGGTCTGTGACTAGCAGAACCTGCTCATATTTGTCTTGATCGCTAAACAAATTGAATTAGGCTGTAGCCTTTTCCTTGTATAAAGTTTAGAGTCATACAATCATGGTTTGGGTTGGGAGGTTGGAAAGATCATCTAGTTCCAATCCCCCTGCCATGGGCAGGGACTTTCCACTAAAAGCGCCATCCAATCTGGCCTTGGAGGAAAAAGCCCTTCTGGGTTCTCTATTTCATTATTAGCACTGAGCAGTAGGTTAAGAAATTGTTAGGGGAAGGACTGATGTGCAGACACCCCAAGATGTGGAAACCCCTGCAAGTCACAGAGCAGTTCAGCTGAAGGGCCAAGAAAGGTGTTTTGGTACATGCCCTCACAAAATAACCTGTGGAGACACCTTGTTGTCTGAAATCCTGAGGTCCTCTTAAAGGACTTGAAGGAAATACCAAATGAAGAAGGGTTAAAGCCAGGGAAATTGTTCTTCCTCAGCAGAGGCAGTTAAAGAAGCAGTTTAAGGCCAAATTGCAATGACCAGCGTATTTTCCAGGATGTCAATGAGACACAGAGCCCAGTGCAATGGATCTGCACATGAACAGATCCATCCTGAGCACCGCGGATCAACCACACTCACGAAAATTACTTAATGCTATAGACTCACCCATCCAAGATGTGTCAGATGCCCTTTATGAGCAAGGAGAAGTTTAGACAACAGCTTTGTCTGGGATGTTTCAACTTCAGCAAGATTTACTGAAAATGGTAGAGCCAGCAAGGACAGATGACCATACCCAGGCTCAGCAGGGCCTCATTCCTTGTGTAATCACATCCAGCTCAGTGAGAAAGCTATTTAACAAGAATGAGAGTCACAGAACCAGGATTTGGACACTATTTCCCATTGTGGAAAAGTCAGTTGCTAAAATTCCCAGTCAACAGGTAATCACTGTAGTGAGTGAAGCCAAATCCATGCAGAGATCCTACAAGGGCTCTTACCTGGTTACTTCACCATGTCATTCACAAAACAAAAAAGCAAATCAAATTGCATTTAGGACAAAGCTGACACACACAAAAATGTCAGAAATAGCATTTCAGAAACAGAAGTAACTGGCAGACTTAATTTTTTTAAGAGCGAGCATTTTATCTGGAGCCGTTTTCCCCTGTAGAAACCAAGGCTGATAGAACAGTGGGGAGAATTCCCTTTGCAAATTACAATATACTAAGTGAGATTTGCAGCAGAAACCAGCAGGTTCTGTACCTTCAGAAATTGGTCAGACTTTGTATGTTTGTCAGCTGGGGAAAACCTACGCTCTTTTCTCCTGCCTCCCCTCTTTTCTTTACCTCCTTTAACTCTACAACAGAAGACGAGGGAAGAAAATTTTACTGAAGGAGACCACGAAAAGAGTTTCAAAACATTCCACATATTTTCTCTGCATAAACACACTGTGAATTTCTAATATAAATAATGCCAGGGCACTGTCACTCAGACCCCAGGAGTTCACGCAAGTTAGACGAATTATGCTGCCTGTTATCTCAGTGGTTACAGATTCTTGCCTTTCATTTATTCCTTGCCAGTGGCTGGATTTTGTGTGTAGGGGAGAAAAGGAGCCTCAAATGCTGAAGTTAACCTCTTGTGGCGAGACTAGCAGCACTGGGCTTTCCAGTGGAGGATGCAGAAGGAGATAGCTGCTGGCTTTGTGTGCCAAGGCAGCAGGCAAAAGAATGCTGAAATTTGGCAGGTATAAGCAGGAGAAATGCAATGCTATGAAAATGGCCACTGCAAGCTCCCTTCCAAATCTGCAGTGTTTGGCCCACATCAGTAAAACAAATTAAAAAAACTTTTACATGTCCTATAAAAAACTCACATAAAGCAGCATTGTGGTTGTGAGTAGAGGATGGTGCTGCCGGCCAAACCTGGCAAAGGCAGTGGCTGTTGCTTCAAACATCGTATCCAAACTAAAATGAATACTAACCTTCAACTAGAGTCAGCAAGTCTCATTTCCTCCCTGATAAGAAGATGCTTATTAGAAGGGAATGCAGGATGTAATGAGGGGATTCATTTCTGAATGTCTATTTACAGCCACGCTGGTCCTGGCAGGTACTGAGTGAAAGCACCTGTCCCGTGTGCCAGGTGTTGTCCAGCTGTGAAGCCCCCTCCAGAGCCTGTGTATGGAAAACAAAGGGCCTGGCTGCTGCCAGCCCCAAGCCCTGCCTTGCAAGTGCATCACTCCAGTCTCTCCTGCCTGACCCACAGTTCCTTTTAGGAACAAAAATGCTGAGTTTGCATGGCAGCACCATGGGAGGAACGGGCATTGCATGTCCATCTGTAAACCGATTCCCTGTAATGATGAGTACCTTTAATGCCATTCTAATGAGCCAGTTCTGACAGCATGCTTTATTTATGCAATATTTCCAAAAAGGGAAGAGCTCTTACCTATTGTTCTTCGGAGATCTTCACACTGGCTAATGTGAGGGAATTTCAAGATTTCCTTCCACTTTTTGCTTTTGCCTTTGCGTTTCCCTCCACCCCCTGCAGAGAGAGAAATATCAGGATTAGATCGCTTTGGGGGCACAGTCCCATCCAGAGTTTATCTGCACAGTCACAGTTCTTATGGATACCATTAGTAACTAAAGCTGAGACATCGTGGGTTGATGGACAGGTAGATCCCTGGAAGTGTTCAAGGAAAGGTTGGATGGGGCCCTGAGCAACCTGGTCTAGTGAAAGATATCCCTGCCCATGGCAGGGGGGAAGGAACTAGATGACCTTTAAGTTCCTTCCTAAGCCAAACTGTTCTATGATACAGATTAAGTCTGAGAATGGTTGGGCTTAAAACAGACTGAGGAGGTGCCATCTGGCAGAAGATCAGCTTGCTGAAAGTTGGGAGTCCAGGCTTGTGGCCCACCAGGTCCAGTACAGATACCTCCAGCATCACCTCTGCCCCAAACAACAGCCATTTCACACAAGTCAAATAATCTTGTAAAATTACACCTCACACCTTTTCAGCATGGATCTCCCCTTCTGGTTTTGGGATGAGCTCTGATTCTATCCCAAAAGAAGTGCTGAAAACTGAAGATCAAAATTCAATTTCCTTCAACCCCTCCCACCCCTCACATTACATATCCTGCCCACATGGCATTACTGCTGCTGTTACACACTCTGGTCACTGCTGCTTCCACAGGAGAACTGTTGGGGAAAAATCATGAGGAAAAAATCTCTTATTGGTTCTTTTTCCTGTTCTGCTTGGAGAGACCATGCAGCCAATGGAGCAGAAGGGCCCACCTGGACATGAAAGCCCAGATGCAGACTGGGACTCTCCAAGTTGTTGTATTTACTGCAATCCAGTCCCTGCACACAAAATCTGATTCACTTGAGTCTGTTTTACATGCACTGGCACATTGAATGACTAATTCAGAGCTGAGTTAATTTTGTAGAGGGGTTGGTAGAGTCACAACTGCAGACTGAAGGTGTGTTGGGTCCTACATGACATTGCAGGCTAAATTAGGAGAGCACTGACTCAAAAGGTAGCAGATCACCAGAGAGAAAACATGAGCCTCAGAAAAAAATGACAAGTATTGCTCTCTGTGAGGTGTTTCTGACCAGTCAGCATAACCCTTGGCACAGGAATGCTTCTTTTGCATCTCACCTTTTATTCTTTTGCTTTTGGTGGCCAATGGTTTTGGCATCATAGAGCCTGCCTTGAATTATTTTAAACTTCTTATTGACAGGAACCGATTGTATTTCTACAGTGTAGAGCGGAGCTGTCTGCACTGGCCATACAGGAACTAGTTTGTTTGGACTATCAGAAGTACAGCCCTGCTATCCTTTCCAGGAATTAGACTCCAGCAAAGCACAGAGAGCTGTGACTGCCCCCACACCACACAGCATTATGCAACACAGACGTACCCTTTGGGTCTGTAATGAATTCTGCTTCAACCTCCCCTCTTCAGTGCATCCCAGCCACTGCTGCTGAAGTCATTTCCTTTCCCATCCCTCTGGCTACAGCATCAGAGAACCTGTCTTGCTCTCTTGGTCTTGCACGCTGGGGGCCTTAGGTAGGCTACAAGGTGCTGAGAAGCATTTTGTGGGCTGGGATGAGCACTGCAATCTTCTGTTCACCACAAGCTCTGCTCTGGCTGCCAGTGACCACAGGGGTTGGACTCAGCAACCCAAAGGGTCCTCACTGGCTTTGATCTCCCCAAAAGCCCACTCCTGCAATCCTGCACCGCAGCTCCTGCATCCCAGACTGCCACCTCCACTTGCCCCTCTCCTCCTTCTCTTCCAGGGGCACCTTCCTTCGTGCTCCTGCCCTTATGCATCATCACACTCTACTAACATTTCTCTGCACCCTCCCTTCACATAATCATCTGGGGGATGATCCTTCCACCAGGAATTCCTGCTTCCTTCTCTCTGCCAATCAGTCTCTTTGCATTTTCTTCTCTGAATCATTTCTTCTCTGAACTTTTCTTCTCTTTGTGTTTTTCCTCACACTCATTTATGTTAGAATACAGAATCATAGAATATGCCAAGTTGGAAGGGACCCATCAAGATCATCGAGTCCAACCCCTGGCCCTGTGCAGGACACCCCAAGGATCCAACCATGTGCCTGAGAGCCTTGTCCAGACTTCTTGAACTCAGACAGGCTTGGTGCTGTGACCGCTGCCCTGGGGAGCTGTTCCAGTGCTCAGCCACCCTCTGGGTGAAAAATCTTTTCCTGATATCCAACCTAAACCTCCACGTACAAACATGTGCCCCTCACTTCTGGCTGCTGCCTCTGCCACTGCAGAGACCTGCTCTGCTCTCACCAAGGGTCAAACAGAGGTGCTGCCTGGGGCAGGAAGGAACTCTCTGCTCAAGGGGTGTGCAGCTGCCTGGGCTGTGAGCAGTGCCTGCTCCAACTGTATCTGCAAACCCTTCTGGACAGAGGAGGCAGTGGGGGTGAGCCAGATGCAAGCATCCTTTAGAGTGCATCTGCCCAACGCTGGTACATCTTCTCCCACTGAAGGTCTACCCTCTAGGCTCAAGCACTAGAGATTCCAGAGCACACCTGCTTCTCCAGCCACCTTTAGAGAAGTCTTCACAAAATGGTTGCATCTTTAGCAGCATCAAGCAGCCCAGAATATTGCAAAATAGCCCTTTGCTCTAAATGACAGCTTCGAGATTTGAGCAGAGGTGAAATGATTCTGCTAAGATGGGCCAGAACATTTAAAAAACCCATTCAATGTAAAATATCTATTGATATATTTACATTGGATGATGTATTTCCGACATTAAATTTCCATCAAAACTAGAGAAGGGCTCTGCGGTCCCCCGTTAAAACCGTGATCGATACAGCCAGCGTGTTCTCTTCTCTTTTGTGGCTATCCTCCAAAAATAAGCAGCCTTGCCTGATGAATCATTTGCTCTTAGCTGAGCGTGAAGTAGCGTTACTGCTTTGCTTGTGACGTCTTTATGTTAAAGATTCTGATCAAGTGCTTTAATCGACCTGACCTTTCCTCTCTCAGCTTTTCTTGTGGAGCCAGCAGTGTTTGCTGGCTCCAAACGTTAATTCTGGGGGGGTTTGAAGGACATAATGCAGTGAGACAGCTGAGACAGAGTAAATTGTCTAGCAGAGCTAAAAGCTGAAAGGGGAGGTTTCTCTGAATAGGTCAGGCACGGTGCAGGTTGCGGAGGGAAGCTTTTCACACGTTGCCTTGATTGCTGCCTTCGCACCGTCTATTCCATACAGGAGCATTTGCATTCTTCAAGGCAGCTTCTCAGGGCAACACTTGACAGGCATGCTGTGTTTTAGATGTGAGTTCCATCATGTGGTGTTGGAGGGTCTGGCTGCTTTAAAATGTTGGTTTGCTGCTGCTGACGAAAGGTGAGCTGCCAGCAACAGCACGAAACCTTAGCTCCACTTCCTTGCACGCACTCAACAACTCAGCATTTGCAGACTGAGGGTTGAAGCTAATTCTCTAATATGTCAACCAGTCCTGCAGGAAACAAAAGCATTTGCTCTACATCTTACCTACTGAAAAATACATGGCATTTTTCATATCATCTTGTGATGCCACATGGCAAACCCAGCTCTGATCTCCGCCTGCAAGCAGAGAGACATAACCAGAGGCACAAATGTAAAACATCTGCAAGAAACAGCTACCCTTAGCCGAAAGAGTCTACTTTTTTTCCACTCTCTTATTCAGTATATACTTATTCTTCTAACACTGAGAGGAGACAGGAAAATACCTGCACATTATTAAGCCAGTGAGATATTAAGTGGCTTGTCCAAAATTACATGGCAAATCAGAGACAGAGGAAGGAGATGAAGAGGAAGCTGAAGAAGACAAGGCTTTGAGCCTGTCAATTCTGCTAAAGACAGCATCAAGCCATCCTCCTGCTCAGCTGATTGAAGATACTTCACAATACAGAGTAAAACATATTGTTGGGTGAATTCACTCCAGCATCATGCCTGTAGCATATTCCATTTGTGCCTTGTGCCACCATGCAAGGTGGCCTTTAAGCATGGCTAAGCTGGCATCCTACTGTTGCTCTCTCCTTGCCCGAGTTGATAAACCAGGCCTGGCTAACCCAGCACAGCCAAATATTTCATTGCCTTCAACTGTACTAACTGCAATCTAGTTAATCCACAGATCACTGGAGGATGACTACATCTTCTCTCTTCCATTTCACAACAGTAGCTGGGCTGTCACCCGAGGCCTTCCCAACAAAAGTACAGAGCTCTGTTTGCTTGGTATGTAAGGCCTTGATTACACAGGATGTGAAAGCACTGAAATAAACTCAAAAAAATATTAAAAGTCAAAAAATCAGTTAGTGTCCTATTTCCACTCAAAAGATGTTTATGTTTCTTCTCTTTCTCTTCCCAGCCTTCCTTTACTCTCTCCCATCAAGGTGTTTGAAGATACATGGAATATATGGAATTGCTATATTAGAGTAAAAAGTCTGTTCAGTACAGGATGGACTGCAGGCAGCTTCAGAGGAAGATCTTGGAAAGCTGTTTTTGAAGTATTTGAAAAGCAGGAACTTTGTTCCATATTCCATTAATTAGATATGGCTAACAAAACATGAAGGTGTAAAGCTTTCAAACAATTTCTTCCTCTGTTTTAGCATCTATGCTACTTAGATTCAGGCTGTTCTTATGATCCTGGTAAACGCCTTGAACTGCTAAATGCCCTCATGTCTCATGTGGGTGTGAGGACCAAAGATTAACTGTGTGTCTGTGAAGGAAAAGAATACTAATTTTAATCTTGTTTTCCTAGAGCGCCCCTTCCTAATGAGGCAGCATGAATAAAACCTACCAGCCCGTTGTTTTCCTCTAGGGATTTTTCATGTCTAATATATCCAGCCTCTAAGGCAAACAGCTTCACCCTTATTAGAGCTGCTTCATGTGGAAGTTCTCCCAGGTTCGCTATTCTTCTCTCACATTAGTCCCTTCTACGCTCAGCTGTACCAGCAAATAAAACTGGCTTGTGTTCAGAGAATGAAAGACACTGCTTGCTCTCTGCCCTTCATCCTGCCCTGCTTCTCTGGGAAAGCAGGAAAAAAACCCCAGGAACCCTGTTTTATTCTTACAAGACCTTAGATGATACTCCTGACTAGGCTGCACTTAAAACAAGCACTTACAGACCATTAGGAACCTCTTTACGAGTCCCCTTCTGTCAGTCCAAGGAAAATGGAAAAAGTGTGAGGGCTGGTTTTCCAAAAGCAGGTAGGTGTCCACCATCCACTGGGTGCAGTGCCTCTGCAAACCAGTCTCTAGAGGCTCTCTTTTATAAGATACAATAAACAGTCCACAACAAGCCCTCAAAAGAGACTCACGTTACACAGCTCCTCTTATCAACGCTCATCTGTCTTTATCTCTCGCAGCCTTTTTTGAACACGGCTCGGAATAATCACAGACCATGATAAGGGTTTTGTGCCCATCTTCCCTGCTGTCACAGCACGCTTGCTCATAATGTTGCTGCAAATACCCAAGCCTGACAACCACTGTGTAAAACATCTCATTGCTTTTTGGAAATGAAGAGCAGATTTATTTCATCTTTAAGCCTCCAGAACTACAGAGATGGGAATTTCATAAGCAAAAATGCAAGGCTCTCCCCAGCAGAGTCAGGCTGGCTTTGCAATCTGGTTACCAGAGGACCAAAGGGCAAAATATTTTGTATATAACTCGCATCTAAAGTCCTATTAATGTTGGCTTACAGAAATCACTGTTTATAAACACTGACTGCAGGAATATCTACTTGTGATTTAAAGAAGAGGTCAAATAGTACTGTAAATACTGATGAGTGGCTGAAACGTGACTTAAACAACACATTTTATATGTTAATAATAATGTTAATAATATGCTTTAACAGCATCCACTGCCCTGAAGGAAGAGAGAAAGCTAAGGGATTAGGCTTTGGCAACTGATCCCCAGGTCTTAACTATCATATGTCAAGGCCATTTTGTTACTACCCTAGGAATATAAAGGAGTCTTTACATAAGCTACCTTTATGCCAAGTAGGATCACATCGAAAGGACTCAACTAAACTAAAAAACAGGCCTTAAACTTCTTCTGTTAGTCTCGAGTAGGCATCTCAACTTGTGGCATTCTCCATACAACTCTGCCTACATCCTCCACTGGATATTTTTCATGCATCTTTGAGATTTTTCAACCAGTTGTCTTTGGGGTTTGCAGGCCAGTTCCCATATACTGGGTGTACATTTCACTGCTACGCTAACAGGGGGTTGTCTGGTGACAAATTTCCCTGGATGCAGTTTAATTTCCCCCTACATAAGCACCTATAGTTTGTCTATTATGGTGTGTCTCTCTTTCATGCCATGTATTTAACTGCACTGTGTTTATCTGCAGCTGATGAATGAACAAAAAGAGATTGTTGGCTTTTATGCCACAAACAAAAACAATCCAGAAGATACAAAGTATACTGAAGATTTACGATCTATTAAAAAACAAGCAAACAGTAAATCTTACAAAAATAAAGCTAGATATAATCTAAAGCAGTAAAATTAAGAAGAGCCCAAAATTTTAACTTCTCATTCTTGACCTCTAAGTAAACTAGGCTACTGGCACAAATCCAGGCAGTTTTGTTGGGTTTAGAATGCACTACCATGAACTGGGTGGCTCAACAGGCTGTTGAGATGAACTGAGTTGATGGCTTCAAACTGAAATGTGCCTGGATAATATTTTACATTGTAGTTGGCAACCGGAGTAGAAGAAATGATGCAACGAGTGAATCTGGAGCCACTGTGCTCCTTTGGAAGCTGTTTCTGGACTTGTAAAGTTTCTTGGAGGAACATGGAGAGGCTGAGATGTCTGAATCTGGGGAGTACTGAGAGATTTTCTCCATCAATGGTGTAGTGAACAGGAAAAAAATTGACTGTAACACTTCAGTATTGATGATTACTATGGGAGAAAAACCTTTCGAACAGAGTTTTTGAGAATCAAGGTCATTACTCAGCTGAAAATGCTAAATCTCTCAGTGGACCTTTCCTCCAAACTGGAGCTGAGACTGTATTTCAAAGTTCTACAAAATTCTGATTTAAAGATATTAAACCATCCCATTGTGATAGCATTTGAGTCATCTCAGTTCTCTAACGTCAAAACATTATCATAGAACATATCAAATAGAGAATTAAGATATTATATCACTGGAACAAGATGGGTACAGTAAAGTGACATTCTTTACTGTGATAAAATGATGTTTCTATATTGTCAATAAGAAGGTAGAAAAAAGCAAATCATCTCTTCTTTTAAGTAGACACCTTCCTGCAAACCCTTTAATTTTTGACAAAACTTCATTCTCCAAAAGGAAGCCTCTTTTGTCAGAAATGTTCTCAACTGTCACATGCTTTGAAGTACACAAGAATTAAACAAGGAACGTGGTCCCCCCATAGCTGAATGTTCGAGTGATTCCAAATTCCCACATTCCTTACGGATTCCCTTGAGTTAATTTGCACAGCTGTGAATTACACTGACTGTAAGAGTCCTGCTTCCTGTTCTTCCAAAGTAAGAATGCAAAGCCCTGCTCCAGAAATCCTGATTGAATAGGGCTCGATAACATCTTTCCAGGAAGGAACTCCTCTTTAAGCAATGGCTTTTAAACTTATGACCTGTTCTATATATTTATTACCCTGTTTAGCAACATGTATGCAAGCCACCAACCAATGCCTCCAAACCCAAAGCTGCAAATGCAACTTAGAGAGGTCCTGTGCAGGGTCAAGAGTTGGACTGGATGATCCTCGTGTGTTCCTTCCAATTCAGGATATTCTATGAGTCTATGAATTCATTATCCACACACAGTCCAGGATATATTATATATATTATCCACATATTGCCAACTGCCCAGGAGGATGTGTAGTGCTCTTGGACACAATCACGTTCCTCAAGCAACCCAAATGTTCTTAGGGCTGGCCCCTAAACCCAAAATACCTTGAACAAACTTGTGGGTCCTCGTTAGACACTGAGATAAATGACTACAACTCTAAAAAAGCTCTGCTGATTTGCTGATCCATAACGTGCACTTCTGATGTTTAGCAACACAACAGCACAGCGTGCACCACGAGACAGGCAGAAGGACTGCAAGGAAACCTGGCCCTGGCACAGGCAAATACAAGGGGCTCAGCTCTCCTGAAAAATATGGTGCCAGTTCCAGAGGGAGAACAAGCAAAAACCCAGCCTTGAGCTGGAAACGATGTGGGTTCTGTCTGTCCCTGTCAAAGAGCTGTGTGGGCTTTTTCTCCTGCAAATAGTTCTGCAGTATCTAAAAAAATATCTTAGCCTCTGTGTTCCTGACATTTGAGTCTTATAAGGAGTATTTCTGAACTGTGGGGAAGAGATCCAGCTGGAGGGGAGGTGAGAATTCAAATGTTCCTATCAGCAGTCTGTAGCCAAGCTCTGAGAATTATGTTCTATTCTGGTTTTTTGCCCTCACCTAAATAAACTTACCAACAAGGCTAAAGAAAAGAATTTTAGTAAACGTCATGAAAAATTAATGACTTGAGACAGGCTGTTTTATTAGGCCTGGCTGATTTATTAGTTCCACCAAATTGGTAGAATCGGTAAAGCTTTGAGATGTTCTGATAAGAACACAGAAATCCAGATGTGGTTTGCTTTCCATACATAAATAACAGCACAGTCCTTCAGTTTCGATGGCTTATGTCTGAGTTGGGAAAACAGCCACCAGGAAAATAAGTAAGAAACAGTAGAGTCTCCATGAGAGAGGCAGAAGAGCAAATCCCTCCAGCACCTTGATATCCACCTGAGTACTCAGTCCTGCTCTCTGGCAGGCAGAGTGGCAGACCCCAGGTTTTGAGGGGTGCAACACACAGGTCTCAGCTCCACAGAGCCTGGTATGAAGCCATTCCGCAGCCCCTCTGTGCTGCCTATACACACAAACACCCCACCAAACCCCTGCATTAACACAGTCCCTCCTCCCACACCGGAGACACGAGCCCAGCAGCGGTGGTGATGTGGGCACTCGAGTAAAGGGCACTGAGGAAGTGGCGTCAGGGGTCCAGGATGTTTTGATCTTGTGGTGTTCCTGTAGTTTTGCAGTGGTCTGGAGGAGCACTGAATCGGTCTCATGGTGCAGGGAGATAGCCCAACAGCCATAAGAAGCATCTTTCAGTGATGGCTGACTGGATTCAACCTTCTCTCTCAACATTTTTCAGTTGATGCAAACAAGTTAAAAATGGTGAAAATTAGGCTGGGAACCTCCTTAGATGTGTATGAGCTATACTGCCAGAATGGTTTTAGGGGAGTTTCCCTTCTGTGACACTTCAGCCCTTTTGCTTCCAGAGTTGACCAGGAAGGAACGTACAGCATCAAAACGTCTCACACTGGGTCACTTTCTATTTGGCATCAGGATCAGACACATCTTTCTTTACTTCAAAAGCAGATAACTGCTTGGTCCATCCTCCTGGCTCTCCGTGGTCAAATAACACACCAGATCCTCAGATATATGAAAAACCATAAATTAAACCCGTGATATATGACAAGCCTTCAAACATGCCATAGGGGCAATGTGGAGGGGAGGGTGAAACCCCCCTGAAATGCCTGGCTCCAACAAGCATTTGCCAGTTGCAGTGACTGCCTGGCAGAGGGGGAAGGGTGCAGGCACAGACTTTGATTTGGAGGAAAGAGATTCTGTGTGGATACCAGGGAAAACATGTAAGGGGGTGTACGGAACTGAAGGACACTGGAAGGACATGGCCAGCTTTAGGGAAGGCTTCCCCTTACTCAACTGCAAAGCCTGGCTTGGTCCCCATCATCTTGTCCAGCAAAAAGGTACCAACAGCTGCTTTCTGTGGATCTTGCTGGCACACCCTGTTAGATCACCCCTGAAACCACAGAAAACATCCTCCTTAAAAATCATTGACAGCCCAAGACACGATGGGAACACTATTGTATGCGTCAGCTTTTGGGATCGTTATTGTAAAAGGTTACAGAAGGGATTTGGGTTAATGGAGGTAATCTGTGATTATCTGATGCAACAGATTGCTCTGCCAGTGACTCATTCCTTCTGCCACAATATATTGTGGGTTGCAGCTGCAAATAGCGAGCAGGATGGAACTGGCTCCCAAGCTAAGACTGTCCCTGTTTTAGGGGAGAAGGGGGTGCCAAGCCATTGCAGGTGTGTGACAGCCTGGCACAGCTTTCCTGAGGGGAGTGGGCTGTGGCAGTGTACTACAGTCACTCATTCATGGGTGTTACTATAGCTACCAGTTGAAGGACTCAACACAAAAAGAAATAAGAAAAAAAAGAAAATTAGGAGGTAGAGGACAAAAAACAAGGAAACTTGTTGTAGAGCAAAGGCAGAGGGTTCCTCTGATTAGCTAATGAAGTGCTTCAAAAGCAGTGACTGAAAAACGAGGCTCGAAGGTTGCATGGTGTAAGCGTCAGATGATGCAAGCAGCTGGCCCGGCTCGGCTGCCTGTCCCACCCACCACCCACCCACCCGACCGTCTTAATAAACACAAAACAGAGCTCTGTGCCAGGCATGGATTAACTATTTCCTCGTTGCTCACGAAGTCCTGCACCTCCACTGGCTCTCACGGCAGCCCTGGGGCCAGAATTAAAACAAGGTATTGATTCGGGCCATCAGCCCCCCGAGAGCAGTGCGGAAACAATGATCCTACCACCAGGGACTCCAGGAGAGAGCAAAAGCTAAGTACTGTCATAGCTTGGAAGAAGAAGGAAGAATAAACAGCACCACGCAGCAATCCCACAGCACCCACACCTCCCAGTGGAAAGCCCCTGCCTCTGGTCTGGATGCCCAAGGTAGCCCAAAGCACCAAAAGCAGCTGCAGCCAGGGATGGACACTTCCAATATGTACATAAATCGAAATAAATGTATGATTCCCACTCACATGCCTTCCTGACAGCCAGCTGTTCCCTTTGCTTGCTGTTATTGTCACTCGGAGATTAATGTCACTGCCCGGGACAGCTTATTAGCAATTTTTATTACAAAGCATATACATTTGGCTGGTGGTGGGCAAAAGCTAAGCCTTTGAGTAAATAAAATACTAGCCAGCTCGCAGGGAATGACAGAGAACAGATATCTGCGGGGTCTTTACCCCAGCTGAGAAAGCCAATAATGGCAGGAGGTCAGAGATCACCGGCTTAATTGTCCAGCGAATTAATGGTGACGAACGTCTGTTTCCCCTCTTGTTAAAATTGACACCAGATATTTCAGAGAAAGCAGAAGGACACTTGGCTACAAAGGAATGTTTTGATGGCTGAAGCTGAGATTGTTGCCAGCCCTGGCCCGTCAGAGCAGTGCAGGTCAAACGAAGTCACTGTAGGAAACTGCTGCTGACTCCAGCACAAAGCAGAACCTTCTGGGCCCAGTCAAGCAGGCACGGATTATCCTGCTCACTTTGGAAAGAGAGATTGTTTCCTTGTATTTAACAAAAAAAGTCAGATCCAGATCTTTGAATATACAAGCTTAAAAAAAAAATTGGAGGAGTGTGAATTGCACCATAAAAATCAGCCTGTGCTTCTTTCCTCTCATTTTGAAGAAAAATAGAGAGCAACAGGAAAAATAATTAATACCAGAACATATTACAGAAAAAAAAAAATTTCCCTCCCAAGAAAATGTCCCTCTTTCATTGTTCTGTACAACCCTGGTTCAACAATGCATCTCTTAGTGGAATGTGTCATCATGGGAGGAGTAACAAAACTGGGAAATACAAGGAGACCACTTTCACCCAGTTAGTGACATTTGGTGAAGCTGGCCAATACTCTTCTATTGAAACAACTCCTTCCACAGTGAAGAATGAGGTCTACTTATTTATTTTCTTCCTGTTGCTCAATCTCATTTCAATTCAGATTTTCATGTGTAGCTGTAGGAACAAGGATGAAAGCTTCCCTTTGTTTTAAGGTGGTTATGTTAGTTTTGAGCTGTTGTGAAAGAGACTGTAGGGCACATCTTTCCCCTTCATCCAAATATACGTGAACCCCTCTGGTGTTTAAGTTTCCTAAACAAGGAACAAGCACTTTCTGAATATTAAAAAATACAGTATCAAGCTACCAGTCAGTTTCTGAGAACCATAACGTGACTTCTTACGCCGTCATTCCCCTCATTATGGGACACGCTGATTAATTAACAGTGGTAATACGTAACACTATTAACAAGGATGTGTAACATTGAATTAGGTGACTGAAGGCTAAGTATTCTTTCAGCAGTGTTTCCTACAGAGGTCATGATGACCAGGGAGCTGCCACTCTGGTTTTCAAGTAAATCTCTGCGCTCAGTCTCTGACTGAGCTAATTATAATGGTGCCTTTAGCATCACTGTCTGTAAGTGTCTGCCAGTATCTCCCTAACAAACCACCAGGTTCATGTTTTTCTAGCCCAGACAGAAGAGCCTGATTATCAGGTCGGAGTCAATTCATCTCCAAGGCCAGTGTAGTTCCATCCCACATGAATTCAGCTTGCTGAACTTCAATTATCAGTGGAGAGTTAGGAACAAGGCATCATTGAACAGTGCTTCTTGCTTCTGCTGCTCATCAACACCCAGGGGAGGAAGGCTGCTGGGTCTGCGGGGCTAAAAACACTTAACATGGCCCTCAAGGGCTAAGGGAGGCATCTGGCTCAGCAGTTCCAGCGTGTGGATGCTCTGGCCTGTACGTGGGCACCAGACAGACAACCGTCCCTGCAGGCCCCCCAGCACACGTCCGACCAGCTGAGCAAAACCAACAGAGGGGCTTTTGCAGCAAAAGTCTGTAAGCTGCAGCTTTGGAAGGGGCAGCGGCCAGGGTGCAGCACATGCAACCTGTGACGGTGCTGGTGGTACAGGGCAGAGCAGCACTGCAACACCACGGGTGTGACTGGGTTTAAAGCTGGTGCCATGGAGTGTGATTCTGATAAATGAGGTCCATGTTCTGCTCATGCGGCACTTGGAGTCACTCTAGAGCTGAACAAATCTACAAGGAAGACACAATTTGCTCCAAGAAACACTTTCTGTTCAGGTGTTTTATGAAATCCACACTTTGGGTTGTTATTATCATTCCCTTTTGGGCGTCGGGGCAGAAAAAAGAAATTCAGCTGTTGTTTTAAATGATATTCTGATTTTTAAACTCACGAGATCAAAGCCCCAAGTAACTACCCAGAAAATCCAGGCCTCCTTATCTCATCCGACTCCCCCAGTGACGCAACGTGCTCTGCACTGTGCTGAGCAACGCAGCAGCAAACACTGATCTTCGTGTCTAAGCATCTAAGCCCAAGTGGCACATGTGCTATTTTAGCACCTCTTGGGACCATTCTGGGAGATAATGTAATTAATATTATCTTGGTGATGGCTATTTACTACATCCCACTGGGAAACTGCAATCTGTGCTCATGGAACTTGAACCCAATTAATATCCACTTCCTACCAGTTTCAGGTGTCTCCTAATTTAAAGACACATTTACAGACAAAACAAGGTCAGTAACTCTTCCCAGTGAGCCAAACAGTATCCTAATCATTTGTGTTTAATAGGAAACAAATGACTGAGCACTGATAAAGTTCATCATTATGCTTTTGAGGAAAAGAAAAGTGACTACAGAACAATCTGATAAGGGGAGAATTTGCTTCCTGTGTAACTCGATATTTATAAACCTTCTCAGCAAGGGGGCAAAAAGGAAATAATTTCAGCTGGCTGAAGTTAACATTCCAAAATACATTTTAAAATGACAACACAAATAGGACCCCAGCTGAAAACAGTGCTTATGGGAAAAATATGCAGAAAGAAGGGGAGGCAGGAAGGCCGGAGCTCCGGTGGTTTCTCGGTGCTCCAGGTGCCTGTGGACATTCCCGCACCTCACAGCCCCATGTTCAGCCTCTCTGACAGCAACAGGGGACATGGGATGTTGGGGTAGCAGGTGGAAGCAGGATTGTCCTGGTTGGGTTTTCCAGCTTTGATGGAATGACTGGATTTAACAACGTCCTTCTATCTCCAGAAAGCATAGGCGTGAAGACATGGGATGTTTTTTTCAACCTAAAGGCTAGGCTTTCAGTCTTACTGGGATTTTCAGTTATTTTCCGTGCTTTTATATCTTTAATCCTCTTGAAATGCAGGCAGTGATTGCCCTAAAGCCTGACTAGAGCAGAACTAGTTCTCAACCACAACAGCCTCAAGTCCAGCACCTACAACTCCAGCTGATTTTATCAGGAACCACACATGCCAGCAAGTCCTTCAACAAGCCCCTTGAGAGAGGAAGAGATAAAGACCCTAACTGAGGAATCCCGTCTGCACAAAATTATAAGTACAGAGTATTTCTGGATTAAGTGTTGTTTTCCAAGGCTTCCTGATAAGCAAGTTTTTCATGGGAGAATAACGTGGGAGATGTCGAAGAGTGCTTAGAGTGACAGTAAAAATAAAAATAAATTATTTGTATCATCTTATGCCTAAAAAGGCAGTGTTCTAAATTATTACAAAAAGAAATGTTTATCTCCCAGAAGTCAAGAAACAAAGACATGGGGAAAAAACCCCAATAGAAGGTGCATCCATTTTGTTTCACATTTTCCACATTAGTAGATGGCAAAACCATTTGTGTTTTGCTGCCCTGGCTTCGGATACCACATAAAATATTTCTGAGTTGCTTTTAAAGTATATTAATAAAAATAATAAAACCAACACAACCTTTGGCTTTTCAGCAGTGCCCTCTACTTAAAGACATAAAAGCATTTTGCAAACAAAAATAGCAAAAGCTTTTCCAGCTTAAAGATGAATTTTGACCTCACATAAATTAGCATGACTTTTACAGTCCTGTTGAGACACTCCACATGTGCAACTGGGAAAAGAAATTATCACAGGCAGTTTAAATGCCTAGCTTTAATTAGAAAAGAAAAATCAAAATAAAACCAGACCCATTCTTCTTGAAAAGTTTTCCAGTTTATATTGTCAGAGGAACTTAGGAAACTAGGGCTGCTGGATGCTAGAGGGAAAAGCATTCTTAAATTTGTTTTAAGCAGCCCAGCTCTGGAGAAGGAGCACACGCCGGTGTGGATCCCCTCCACCACCTCCAAATGGCTGGTCACTTGTCCAGGGGGTTGCCATCACCTTCCAACTGATGAGAGAAGAAATAGCTGGAGAGAGCAGAAAGATGTGCTGAGAAAAGCCTGACACTCGCCCTTTACCAGACACCCGAGAATCCAACGGCACTGATGTTTAATTACTTCCACTGCTCACAGGAAAACTTAGCTTTTGCTTCTCTGCAATGCCTGGAGGCCAACAACTTCAGGAGCTCTTTGTACGAGGCAGCACATGAGCAGAGATCCCATCCCCGAAGAGTTCCCAGCTCAGCACAGCAGCCAGAAACGCTCCCCATGACATCCTGAACCCGTTGCTGTCACTTGGGATGCTGCCTTTGCCTTCAGCAAGGGTTAGGATTTCATCCCCTGTGGCTTCAGAGGGTCACAGTTTTCCCACTCATCAACACAATTGCTTTCTGGGGAAGGCCCATTTTTCAAAAGGGGGTGGTATTACTGAAAAAACATTAAAAGTTGCCAGGAACAATCACTGTTGTCCAGAGTTGACTCCATTTCAAACAGATTCAATAACAACATGAAGATGGAAAGAACATTGAAGAATTAAGAGCAAGTCAGACCAGGTGTTTTCCTTCATGTTCACCCTGACATTTCTTGTCTTTCTGTCTTCCCCAGTTCTGCACATTTCTATCATTTCCAGCATGAACTACTTATTTTTTTTTTCCAGTTTTGTCCTCTTTTCACCTCTTGTTGACCACCAGCCTCTGAGGACACCTTCTGTCTCTGACCTGTTGCAAACTGGTCTGCTACCCCTCCACACCCTTCCTACTATTGAAAGCAACCCTAGGAAGAGGGGCTTGGAGCCTCTTGCTCTTCTCTTCCTCGTTTCAGGGAAGTGCCTCTAGGCGTGGAATGCAACAGGCATGCATCCATCTCTGAGGAATTAAACACAAGGGATGAAGCCTGGCATTTGAAGTCACTGGCCACAGGCCTGTTCATCCTCTTCAAGAGCTGACACATTAAGACAACTGAATAGAAGGAATTTATGGCAACTTGCTCCCACAAAAAGAAAAAAATTTTAAAACTAGCCAAGAATAGGACTTTGGTCTTATCCTGAAATCCAAGAGAGATACAACAGCAGATGTCTTTCATCTATATAACCTTTTCCACCAAGACAAAAGAGAGACAGGATATTAAATCACAGTTTAAGATTTTTATGACTCTTGGCAAGCATTTATTTATTATGGGTTTGTTTGTTTTGGGACTTTGTTTTTAGGCAAAGTGTTATTTTTTGTACTTTTCATGGAACTCCAACTGAAATACCATAAAAATGTCTGAGACAAATTTCTTTTGGGTGATTTGCACATTTTCAAAGTCACAAGCTGACTCCCCTTCCAACTCACATTGCTCAAACCAGCGTGTTTAAACCAGGACAACCATATGACGTGAAGACAGCAATTATTCTTTCACAAAGTCATGGGAAACCTTGATGGTATGTGCCACCATCATGTGAGGGGGAGAGCAAGTCCTTTAACCAGCAGATCAAGATCAGGAGACATGCTCAAAGGCTATACCATGGCCAGTGAAAATCCCTCAGTGACTACAGTGGAGAACACATGGTGACAGCAGGACACAGCACAAGGAATGTGGGAGAAAGCACAGATTAATTGCATTTGTCCTCTTAATTTGCTTACACCCTTGGCAGGAGAGGAGCTCTCCCTGCCACGCTCAGCTTACCTTACAGATGACTAAGCAGACAGGAGGATAGGGATGCAGCTAGGAAAGACAATCCAGAGAAAAGGACATTAACCTCAGACCCAGGGAGGATTAGTTTTAAGTCCTCCTTCTAGCACAGATTTCTCACATTATTTTAGGCAAAGAGCTCGGCTGTGTAAATACTTTGTGAAAGTAAGGGCTCTGTGATCACAGACGGACTCGGAGGTGGCAGAAGCAGACACAGGTCTGCTCACCCAGCCCCTGTGTCAGGGACTGTTACCCTTGGAGAACAGAAGGTTTAATGGGCTGTGCTCCTAATTCACAGCTGCTGAAACTCACATTATCCCAACAGGCTCTGATCCATGCCTGCAGGTACATCCCACCTAAGGCTATGCACCAGCTCAAGTCTGAGCCCTTCATCTTGCCCTCAATCAGTTCCCAGCACATGACATGAACCAAGAGCATTTCCTAAGCCTCCCTTTGATACTGATGGCTGTAAACACATTAAAGACTGAGAAACTCTAAAGCCAGTTAGAAATTTTCAGTGAAACATTTTTCCCCTCAGAAAATACAGATCAGCCAAAAGTAAATGTTTCACAGATGTGTCACTTCTGATAACATTTTATTTTTAAATGAAGGAAATTTAAAAGTTCTTTGGCAAGATGAAAATAGTGTCTCAACTTTTAATTTCAAACTATTTTTACCCCTTTAAAATAGTACATTATATCATAAGGAATAAAATAAAGTTGTTGTTAACATTTATTCCCAAATAAAACATATAGGCTGAGTTCAAACATTTTTTTTCTCAGATTTATCTTTCACAGCACATTAGAAATATTTGTATTCCCTTTGTCTCAGAATAGAAATATGTCTTCTTGAAATTTGGGAAGAAAAACAAACAAACAAGCAAAACCCCAAAACAGGACAACAGCAAAACCTTTGGCCCTCAAAACATCCCCAAGGCCCTCAGCTCCTGCAGTCGTGAGGGCAGGTAAGGACAGGCTGGAACTCTGCGTGTTCTTTCTGAGTGACTAAAACACGACATGGGCCAAATGCAACCACATGATACTTCCAAAACGAGAACACATATGGCTGAGCATTTCTGAAAAGTCAAAATCTGCTCGCGCTGAAATCAATGGGCGTTTCACTCTTGACTTCTTGGAAGCAGGGTTAAGTCAACACTGGGTAAGACGGGAAAATCCCAATCAGAGATCAAGCACAGCGTTCCCCCTAAAGATTATTCATAAAGTGTGTGTAGACGTCAGAAGAAAACAGAAGGTGCTACAGTGCTGTTATTTTTAAGCTGAGGGTGAGAAAATAGGCAGCGAAGCGTAGAGCATAACTTCATACGTTGCTTTGTCACCAGTCTTGTTAAGGAGCTCAGGGAATTTATTTTAAGGAGAAAAAATTCTGTAGTTATTTCTGTTTCTTCCATTCAGAATAGACTTAATTTTATGTGGACTTTTACAGGTTTTTTTAATACTTCTGTATTTTCTGAAGGTATTTCTTTCTGAATGCTGTTTTTCTATGACCCACCTAATTTTCAGAACTACTGAAAATGTCCAAGAACACTTCTTTAAGCTACCTAGAAGACATCAGAAGTTATATTCAGAATTTAAATCAGGTCCTAGCTGCCTGCAAAGCTTTTGTAGAATTGTGTCTTCCTTCTTTTGCAAAGAGCAATCAATTTGGAGAAGCCGAGGCAGACACTGAAGTGGATCACAGGGAGCATCTGTGCACAAAGAGGGAGACCAGTTCTAATCATCAGCATTGCAGGACTGTAATCCTCAAACCCAGGCATGAGCAATTATCAGTGTGAGAGCATAATTTATTCCTTGTAGTCAGACACAAGATGGATATCCTATTGGGCACTAGTTAGATTGTTATACCCATTTTAGAAAGCTTAGCAATACCACTTATCATGTATGAAACAGCACTAATGGCAGGCAGCCTGAGCCATCAGATGAGTTTAATACAGGGCTTCACTAAGGTAGCACTGTGCTCTCATCATGCAGGAGGTCAAAAATCCTGGCGTGTAAAAGAAGTATAGGAACTTCTTGGGCTTCTGACACTAAAACCTTCCTATGCTTGAAATCTCTCAACCAACATACACACCTTCATGCATGCAAAGCTTTAGAGTACGTTAATTAATTCACCACAAAAACCATAATAAAAGTATAGGATTTCAACAGCAGGATGTTAGATTCATATCTAATCCAACTGACGGCACACAGTAGTCCTGACTCAATTATTATTAATAACACTCACAACCCACTTGTCTGATAATTAACAAGGAAAAAACCCAGAATCCTCTCTCTGTATCTCACACTTAGAATCACAGCCCCCGTTTCAATAAATGCACTGGCAGTTCACAGTCTGTAAGCAACAGAGCCTGATCCAACAGCTGGGACCTTCCCTTGCCATCCGCTCGGGGGGATGCTCTCCAGGAGCCATCCCTTCCTGCCCTGCTGCTGCTTTTCCCATCCCAGTGCCGACCAGCCTCAGCCACCCGGTTTACGAAGCTGGACAAAAGCAGCCACTCAGTGTGGCTTGGCCGAGGTGTAAAATATATCAGACAGGAATTTGGGTTTGCTCAGCCCAGCAGTCCCAAGCGCAACTGCGACACCCGCAATTAGGGCTTGCGGAGAACACACATCGTTACAGCTTCACCCTTGGGCATTCACCAAAAGAGAGATTTGCTTTTCTAATTGGCTCAATATTTTGAGAAGGTAAATGGTGAATAATAACAGCCTCGGCAGCAACATGAGACGGGATGAAAGCAACACAAACTCCCCGTTTACGCTCTCGGCTTCATGGCGTGAGCCACATGTTGATTGACTTTCAGCCCCGGGAGGAAACTGTCCTGCAGGAGACACCCATCCTCCCTCACAGCACCATGGGGAGCGCCCAGGGACACCTCTCCTGGCTTTGGTCACCTCAGTTGGCTTCTGGCCTCGGTGAACTATGCTATATTTCTGTGCAACTACAAGCCTCATTTGCAGAGCGATAAGTTTCCCTGCAGAGTTAGGACCTCACTTCCCTTACTGCAGAGAAGAAATAAACAGTTCTTTGAGGGGAATGGCAGCATTTAACTTGCATGAACTGGATACTATTCTGAAGTTTAAGCCAGGTAAAATGTTAATTTCTGCAAAGCAGCTTCCTCAACAAAAGCAGCTTTATAAATGGAATTTGATAATAACAATAAACCTAATATTTTCTTCAGAGATCCTTAAGCCCATATACTTGTTCCTTTCAAATACAAGGAAAAAAAGTCAAAATAGCAACATCCATCATTAGGTTAACTCCAACTAGTCACACTTAACCTGATAATTTAACCATGAGGAGTACCTTTTGCTCATAAAAGCTGCAGCAAATGTAATGCAATCTATAAATATCACTGAGGCCACCGGTGGCTCAGCTGTGGAGTTTAACCTCTGGGTTGCTGATTTAAATGTGCTGGGTTACGAGCACAGCGTGCTGCAGGCACTGCCTGTTGCCTGGGTTCAGCGCTGACAGATGTCCCTTCCCTGATCTGGAGAGGGGGATGAATGAATGAAAAGCCTCCACACCATTCATGGCTGCCAAACAGCACATTTTTAAATGCAACTGAGAGCCTTCCTTCCACCGCCTGCTGATGCAGCTCCAAATATCCCTCCTGCACTCAGTCTACCTTTTTATTTTTCTATGCATGCCGTTGTTTCAAGTCTTTTTGCTTTTGTGCAAAAGCCTAGAGCTTTCTCGCCTCAGTGCCAGGGACATAATTCTCCTGTTTGCAGGGCGGAGCGTGACCTCAGTCTTCTGCTCTCCCCGAAAGAGCGAATCTTCCATTGACGTCAAGGGCTCTGCACACAGAGGGAGGGAGATAAGCACACTGGAGGCAGGATCTGCTTCGTGAATGAGAATTTTGCTGTAGGAATTTACAAGCCTCTCACAGTCTCCTCTCCTGATTAAAGCCGGCGGGATTATTTCACAAATTCAGCTGCTGAGTCCCGGCTATTGGAAATCTGTCTCACACAGGGCTCTCTGCTGTTAACCCATCCCCACTGCCTGGGCAAGCCAAAACCCACCATTCTCTGAGAAAAGCAGGTCAGATGTAGAAAGGGTCGGGTCAGAGGGGAGCTGCTGACACCTCTCTGTATGGCACCTCACACCTGGGAGCTCTGAGGGGCTCTCAGAAAACCTGCACCCCTCTTGCGGTGCAGATTTTAAGCGATATGGACCTGTGGGTTAAATTGGGGGGGCTTATACTCAGTCTTATGCATTCCTTTCCTGAGAGAAAAGATGGGGATGTCCAAGGGGCTGAGCATAGTGCTGCAGAGGATGAGTCAGTAGCCAGGGCAGGTGGGGCAGCACGGGCAGAGCACCCTGGGCAGCTCCCTGGGAGCAGGGCTACCCCAGCTGAGAGCCCCTGCTCACCAGCCCGGGCACAGTGCCACCCCGACGTGGCACTGCTGTTCACACGTCTGCCGCAAACCTGCACTGCGGGGTCAGGGACCTGTGGATCACGCTCCGCTCCACGTGCAGACGTGCCTGGGGTCAGCAAAGGGCCAACAGCCTCGTCTGCCACCAGCTCCTCCTCTGCAGTGGGGTTTCCCAGCCTCACTTGGCTCCCGGCTCCTCTGGAACACAAGAACTGGGAAGCAACCTTGAGCAGCCCGGTTTAGACACACCTCAGCACCCTCAGAAATACACCCAGAGAGGACGGCACTCTGCATGAACACCAGGCTTTTGAGCAAAGCTGCTTATTACAAATACCATTACAACAACACAAACCAACAGCACAATCTGATTACACTCTGGTGTACATTTAACCAGGATTATCTGATGCTACATTTGTGTGTAAGCTTTCCCCTACTCTCACGCACAGGGCTGTTTCACACTTATTTTTATGCTGTTTTGCAGCACATTGGTTAGTTATGCTTTACCTTCCTTTACCGTGTGCCACCTCTGCAGGTGTTGCAGCTGTAAAGTGATAATGGCTGCACACCAACAGCAAATTTTGGTCACAAGGAGTAGGAAACAGAGGTTTGAAAAGACGCATGTGTAATAGCTAAATGCCAACATTCTGTAGCAAAATCTGGAGGGAAAGGAATGCTGTCAGCACGCCAGCCATACAGCCAGTGTTTGTCATGGCTGGACTGTTATACCTGGTGGAACACTGCATCAGGAGCTTGTGTGCACAAGGTCTAGGTAGGACCCCTGAAGAAAGTGATGTCCCTCTGTGCAGGTGGTGCATCCCATTACAGAATTTAAGAAATATTAGTGACTGCACACCCAAAGCCCGAGTGAACCTTCAGATTCTCTGCTGTTACTCACCAGCACAGCTCAGCCCGTGCTGTCAAAGGCTGGAAGGACTGGGGAGAAGGGGTGGTTCATGGGCTCATGGGTGAATCATATTCCACTAAGCAAAAAAGAAAACTCCTTGTTTAAACAAAAGGCAAACAATGTGGGTGAAACATGAATGGACAGAAACTTATGAATTTCCTTACCAGCTCAGCCTACTTCAGGGTCAAAGCTCATTCATAAATGTTTTGGCATCCCCAAAGGAAGGATCAAGATACTCATTTACAGCCAAGACCCTCCTTCTTTCCTGTTTTCCTCCAACCTCAACAGACTAGGGCAGGTATGTTAGAACAATATAGGAAATTATCAGCTTTGATATACATAAGACAATGCTGATGTGGTTTGCAGATAACTCACACACGCAGCTGCAAGTCACTGGTTAAGGTTTCTCAGCCTCGATCACAACATTCGGTCATTGTTTCTGCTTGATACTTCATACAGCAACCTTTGAAAATGCCTACTGAAGTGTTTAATATGAAGCTGGGGAAGAGACAAAGGATAGATCATATCCTGACGTACAAGATCTCATTTTCATTTTCTTACTCTTCCTACGCAGAACTACAAACTTTATAAATTGTGATAGTACCAAGGCTTTTCAAAGTCTTCCAACAAGAAATGTGACTCCCTGCCAAAAAGCTGCAGCAGTGAGTCCCCCAGGTTGACTGCCTCTATGTATATTTTTAATTTTTTTCAACCATTAAGTATTGTTTTATACCTTTCCAGCATATTGGAATTAGAAGGCCCAAAACAACAAGGAAAAAATATGCTAAAGCTTCAACATGATTTTACACAGTATTTTTTCTATTCTCTAGTTATCTCTTTTTTTAAAAAATGGGGCACATGTGAACTTCCAAAATATTCCAATCAATTAGATTAAGGCATTTCCTCCAGTTCTCCTTCTTCTTCCTCTCCCCTTAGGATTTCAAACAAATTGCTGGTTGTCTAAATGCCAGGGGAAATCAAGAATTAAAATACAGAGCCATTCAAAACATCCTCAAGACCGTAGTCTGACACTGTGGTTTCTGTCAGCGACCACACTTTCATCTTATTGGGATGCCCTTGAAAAAAACTCCTGCTGTCGGAAGCAAAACCTGTGCCCAATTCATGGAATACATGAATGCAGTATAAACCCTCATAGGCCAAGAAATTCCACAGACACCGCACGGATTAGTTGTGATAACATCTTTTCCCATAATATTGAACGGCAACAGAAATAAAAGATGAATGTTTTTAACATTTAAAAATCTGTGGCCAGCGCAGCCCCTGAAGCAGGAAGAAGCTGCCCAAAAGCTGGCTTATCTCGTAGTGGAAAAATCTACCTCACGTATGGAGATCTCAGGAGGGCACAGAGCCTTCACAGCAGCTCAGCATCATCGCTTTGACACTTGCTCTCCTTGCACCCCAGCCACCAGACCTGTGCTTCAGGCACACGTTGGCACAGCAGCCCTTGGGATGCTCAGTTCCTTAGGAAGGGATCAACACAACGCAGATCCAGAAGCTCTGAATCCATGTTGTAACCACCTTCACATTTCCCTTCTGCTTCAAAAACCCCTCAGCCATAGGTGAGCTCCTGTCACCCAAAAACATGACGGATGCAGACAGTGACATCTGGAGGGACAGGGCGTGAACCAGCTTGACTGGTTACACCTTTTGTCTTCCAACTGCTACTCTTGGCAGGGCTTCCCCCAGCTTCTCTCCTGGCACGTTGGCCAGTGCCATGAGAGGTGTCCACTGCAGAGTGAAGGCCATGCCTGAACACAGAAGATAAAGCTTCAAAGGGCAGAGCTGGCTCCCCAGCCCTGATCAAGGACTGGCAGGTACTGATCATGAAAATCCTCTCTGTGAATCACATGAATTTCTCAGGCCTCCAAAAGCCAAATGCTGAAATTCAGATTAATTCTCTCCTGTTACCATAAATCACAGCCCTGTGCAAGCAAGAAAAAACTGCCTCAGGGAATGGGAGTCACAGCACTTCAAGATGGATCTGTGTACAGAATTAGATATGCTTGGATCAGGTACTTTCAAGGATTCTCTTAACTCACCTTGATGAGGACACCCTGAGAAGGATGACCCTTCAAATGCCACCAAGAAGGTGGGACACAGCCACTGGAATGGCCTCCAAAGCAGCAGCACGTCTGGGAACATGATGGTCGAAAAGGCAAATAAAGAAAATAATATATTTGGGTGGTGACTTTACTGGCAAGCATAGCTCAAAGTATGGATGGCCAAACACTTGCCCCCTGCCAAAGGCCTCATGTTCCAGATGGCAGTGCCCATTTCACATCCTTCAGGCTCGCTCCAGGGACAATGCCTGAAGGGCCAGTGCAGAGGTACAGCCAAAACCCCTCAGCTGAGGTACTTTTCCCTAATCACACCAGCATATTCTCATAGCATCTTTATGTGAAACCCTGCAGGGCAACATAATTGCACTCCTGTTACCTCCCTGTTCATCATTTATTAGCCAACATCTCTCCTGTAGAGAGCCTTTCACATCCTGTAGGCAGGATGTCGGTCACTGTAGTGAGGAAGCTTCCAGGCCGCCACAATCTGTCCCTGACTGACATTCTCCTGAATGCCCTGACGCAAACTCGAGGAGGGCTATTTCAAGAACTTCTGTGGTCTTATTTGTTATTGAATGTGGAGATGACACTATGCATCATGTCCATCCCTGGTGCCACTCCAGCTTTGGCCAAGTGATGGTCGGAGTGGATTCTTCCCCAGCCTGTCCTCTGAGACATGGGTACCACACACAGGCAAGAGAGAAGCTGAAAGCTCTTTGGGGCTCTAGTCACACATTATGTTAAGCAGTGGTGTACCATCCCCTCCCAGAAGCTCTCAGTAGTTTTCCACACTCTGTTGATCTCCATACCACACTCACTGCAGCCAGATACAAGGGAGACTTCCCACAGCAAGCTCAAAGAGCCCAGTGAAGAATTTAAGACAGCTTTGCCCTGCAGCCCAGATAAAACAGGAGGGAGAAGAAGCGACTGGCACAGGCACTGCTGGACAGCAGCAACATCAGACAGACATGTGATGGGCCCCAACCACAAAAAACTGGGAAAGAGAGCTGTGTTCCTAGCCCCAGGTGTGAGCTCCTTCCCCAGAAAACAGATTTCACACTGCTCAGTGGTTTTTTGGCAGCCTGTGCTGAGGCCTGCTGTCAGGAACGGTGAGGTGCCTGGTCAGGAGCTGGCTCCAGGCCTTTCCCTGGCCAGGCATGCCAAGACTGCTCCTCTCAGACAGCCCCTCATCCACAGCACGGCACAGAGATGGCCCATCCTCCACACATGTGCAGCAAACATATGTCATTCCATGGAGAGATGTGTCTTCAGACCTCCCAGGCAAATAGGTGGTTTTCAAATATGGGACTCAAAAAAATGACTCCTCAACAGTCATCCTGGACAAGGAATGTCACTGCTGCCAGTTTGGTAAGCCAAAGGAGCAAAGCAGTGCTCCCACATGAAAAGTTCCAGTGTGACAAGCTGCTCCCAGTGCTCCAGCTCCCTCCAGCTCTGATTCCAGCCCTGGGACTGAGGGGAAAACGGGGGCTTTGCACTGTGCTGAACCAGCTCAGCCTCTGCTGACAGATTCAGTACTTCCAGGAGATTGTTTGGCTCCTCATTTTGCTGTACGGCAGCAGGGACAGGACCCAGACAAAGGCTGGGTGCCTCCAGCACCTGCAGAGAATTCAGCATTCCTGAACAGAAGGCACACACTTTGGGAGAGCCCTCGCACCACAACAAACACACAGTCACGGGAAAGGGCAACGAGCACTCCACACACCTGACCTGTGGAATAGACACTGTGTGGTGACCCCGGCACGTGGAGTTCAAACCTCGGGGACAAGGAGGGGATGTGGGCTCCCTGCCTACAGAGGCACTTTGAAAATGCTGCCCAAAGCCTCAAAGTTTATTCTCAAGAGGACTGGATGAGTCAGGGCCATCCATGCTGACACACAACATCTTCACCAGTAGAAAGCCAGTTCAGACTGGCAAACCACCATTTTATCACTGAGCCTCCTGCTATTGCCTCAGTATAATTTAGAAAACCCTGGTGCCAACTTCAGCATTCACAGCAGTCTCATTCAAAGACCAAAGATGTTATTTTGAAAGAAACAGAGACATCCTGAAGATGCTACACAAAAAGCACCCCAAACAGGCTTTAAGGATAGGAACACCTGTGGAAATGGGCTAGATAGTACTGGTGGTGCTCCTGCTCTGTCACTCTTGACCCTGCCCTGGTCCCACCAGGACCACCACTACCCTCCAGCAGCACACTTGTCAAGTAGAATGGTGGGAGGGAGGTTTTACCATTAAGGATCTAGTGAAGATTTACAAAGAATGCCTGAAATAAAGAGAAAATTTGCACTCACCAACTGATAAAGCACTAAAAAGCAATAAACTGTGATGTGGCAGTAGTAGGAATTAAGGGTGGCTGAAGAAGAAGAAAACATCTAAAAGGCAGGGAACAGTGCTAGGGGAAGGAGACAGATCCTCTACAAAGACAGTGGCAGGCAAATTAGAGAAAGAACACAGAGGCGGATGTTAGAAAAATATAATGTTCCTGTGGGTGTATCACTTATCAGCCATTCTTGCACATAAAACACATTTTTTCAACATTTAGAAAAGAAAAAGAATGACTGATCTGTAATTAACAGAAGTAAAGGCCTGGCCCAGATCCTAGGATAAAATAACATTCTTGCAAAAGAGGAATTTTGCCGAAATATTGGTATTAGATAGGGCAGGGCTGCTGCTAAGAGGGCAAATCCAGAATAATTGGAACAGTCTGCCCACTAAGAGCCACCCAGCTGGGGACCCCATTTAATAAGCTATTTAAATCCTATTTAACAATCCATTTAACAACAATATGACCCCACTGAAGGGAAATCCTGGGGGAACAATTTTGCATATTTGATATGGGCACCTTTTGCGCATCCTGCTGCCAAAGTTTCCCTCTACCTCCTCCTTGCTAGGGCTCACTAAGGAAAGAAATCCCATGGCATAGCTGCATGGTTTAGAGTTTAAATGTGAATTGCATTGATAATCTCCCTTGTCCTCCTCTCTCACTGGCACAAACCCACACTCCATAGGCAGAAGATGTCTAACTTTACAGTTCCTCTGTCTCTCAGCAGCCTGCAGCCTCACAGGCCTATTTGTTTCGATGGTCATCAGCTCATGTCAAGGCATGAAAGTACCTCTCCTAGCACAAATCCTACCCAAATCCACCCTAAGCACTCACAGCTCTAGGCAACACCACTGTTGGAGTAGCACCCTGTCCACAGCACATCTTTAATCACCGTTCCAACTTCACATCTCCTACATGGTCTTCTATCTCCTCCTGTCTCAGTCTCCTATTTTCCTCCCCAACCTATTCCAGCTGATGGAAAAGCCAGGCATGAGGGCAAAGCTACCAACCCCTGAGTGGGTTGATTCTTCAAAGCAGCTAGAACAACAAAGGGCAGCAATTTATCAGGAAAATATCAGCTGTCAAGAAAAACAAATGCAAATCATTTCTCTGCCGACTGTTCTTTTCACGACTGCCACACAATTGTCTTGTTGATTCCCACAGCTGGATGCTGTAGCTTTCTCCTTGGCATATGTAATTGAAGGTGATGCTAGAACAACTTGAGTAAATTGAAATTGATTTCATCAACTGTGTATGTGTGTGTCAATGACATATGTCTTTTTTTCCTCCCCTCCCATTGTCCACTAGCATGTTCTCCAGCCCAGCAGCTGTTGACATTTTGTTTAATGGCACATTTTCCCACTGGGAAATGATGCTTCCATTAAACTCAAGTGTTCCATGAGAAGATACACAATTTGTCAACATTTTCACTAAAAATGGTAATTCAGACTTGACTGGTCTGGAATACTACAATTTGATAAGGTCAAAATGCATCATCTCAGCTTCATGATTTAGATTTCTACATTATTGTAGAGTCATGGAACTTGACACCAGCTGATACAAGAGGAAAGCTAAATATTTCAGTCTCAGTGAAATATTTCACTCAAATACTAATACGTGAGAGAGGAGAAACCTTTTCTAAAAGGAAATAGCAGATAGGAAATTTCACCCTGGAATCTCAAACACTGCCCATACAATAAGGTTTCCACGTTCCAGGCAGATGACAGCAGCCCGTAGTCCCCAGTGTGGGAATACAAGACAGGGACATTTGCAGAACGGATTGATGAAGAAGCATGTCTCTTGTTGTCCTCACAAACAAACATAAATCTTCATTACTTCAAGGCAAAAGAAGAATAGACGAATTCCACAGGTGGCTCTGGGCTTTGCTGGAGCCAACTTTCCTGGTGCTTGCTCTCATCCCTCTTTTGCCTCCTGATCCATCTCCTCCTCCATCCTCCCCTTTCCTGTCCTAGAAGCCAGGCTGTACTTGACTGTTCTGCTCTTTTCCAGGTCAGAAGTGTGCTGGGGCTCCTGTGACAGGCCCTTGTGCTGTGCCTGCCTTACCCCACACATGAGAAGGGTGGGCAGCATTGCACAGCCACACGCTGGGCTGGCTGGGCCTCGCGCCCAGGAGTGCCGGGCACCTGTTCATCTTCCTACAGCCACTTCGCCAATTTTCTACATCTTCAGAGGACAATCTCTGACCCTCCAGAAGATGCTTACAGTTTCTCTAACAGCTTTGCAAAACTTGAAGCAATTTTCATCTAAAATAGAGTTATAGGCACCTACCTCCTGCTCCATCAACTTTTAGTGCCCCTGTGTTCTTCACTGAGTTTTGGGAGTGCATGCACTGGTCTGGGCTAAGCATCTCTGCAGCTGTGGGGTTCTCAAATGGCAGTGTCCAGAGTCTAATTACCTGAGGGGTTCTCCCAGAAATTTGTCAGGTATGGAGATTTTCCTTACAACTGATGTTTTACATGTAATAGCTGTATTTAAAACAACAAGTAAATAAAACACCAATTGCTTTGGTGCATTTGAGCAAACAAGTGAAGTATAACCTAGATCAAAACATTTTAATTACAGTATTAAAAAAGGCATTATCAACTAAATAACAGCAACTGGAGAAGTTACTCATGAATATGCAAATTACCTGACAAAACCTTTTTGTAAATGCTTCAGTAATTTTCAGCGATAAACCTTGAACCAGCCACCTCTTTTATTTGCACTTTTATTTATTGATAAATATCCAGTGCTCTCTACCTTATTTTTAATGCAGTCATCATTTAAAAGCACTTCTTGTACATGAAATGCATTAAATGTACCTCAGGTTCTCTTCCTGTATTAAAGGACATTTTAAAGCCTGAAGTACAAGAATTTTTCTCCCCTTTTAACATTCAACATAGTAAGAGAACAAAAGTCACTGTGGACCTCAACGTCTGGCAGTGCATACATAACGCAGCAAAAGTCCAAAAGCCAAACACAAAATCAAACACCGAAATTCTACGGCCAATTACAAAAGTGTGACAAACTCATAGGTGCTCCACAGAGAGGTCGCCGTGCTCAACCCAGGCCCTGAGCAGGTCCCCACCGCCCGCAGAGGGAAACCCAGCACTGCTGAAGGAGAACCACTCCGTGCCTCTCACCTGAGCCACGTTCCGTTTAGATGTGGGAGGCTTGGTGGGAAAGTGAGAACGGCCAGAGTCTGACACACGGCAGGAGCCACGGACAGGGTGGATGGATCCCCACTCCCAACACGCGTTTTTCATGGCCGTGCCCATTCCCACAGCACTGGCCGAGCTCCCTGTCCTCCTGTGCTGCCTGCCCTTGTGAAAACCAGCACTCAGGGTGGGGAATATTTAACCCATCTGGTCTGAAAGCACAAGCAGATTGCCTAGCTCACACCTACCAGCAGAATACACTGTTTTATTCTGATCACTCTAAGCAGACAAACTTTAACACACCATGTAGATCTCACTTCGGGAAAAAGACCCTTAGGAGAGTTTGTCTCAGCACAGAGACTTTCCTAGCGTGGTCCCAGGGCCTCCCTGGAAGCCACTCAAGGCTCTTTTGTTTTCCCACTCCCTCCCTGCACCCAAACAGCCACACGTAATTATCCAGCCTGGGACCCAACATGTGCATTCACATCCAGGGGTCCTGAGGGCAGCCAAGGCCAGGCTCAAGGGCGTGTGAATAATTTAGGTGGGATGCATGTGACACTAAACTGTGGACCTTTATCGTCTCCAGGCTGTAAACTTAGAGCCCCAGCCTTAATCTGAAAGGTGATGTCACATGATTAATTATTTTGTTACACTTAAAATCTTGTTTTATCAGTAAAGAGGAAGCACACCATACATATAAATGTATCTGTATATATTCATATATATACAAAAGACTAAGTATTTATTGCTAGAATAACTGAAGTCCTAAGACCCTAAATGGTATTAGTCAAGATTTATTTTTTCAATTTTATGTTATTGACAAAAAGGAATTAATATTAGCTTAGCGAGTTAAACACACACACTTAGTTTCTACCCTGTTTCCTGGTGCTATCCTTTCCCTTTCCCAGTCTCTCTGGGTCCCAAGACCAGATGTTTTATTCTGACATTTGTGGGTATTTCAGTGAATCCCCATTACCCAGAGCACTCCCCCAGCAGGAAAATACTGTTCATGTTTTCTTCTTCCTCACAATGAGGACCCCCCTTGGGGTCATTTTTATGTGTTTGCAGACATGCTTTTACACCTTTGCTCTTTCTTCATTGGTCTGGAGCTCCACGTTACGTCTGCATTTGCTATATATTATGGCTTTTATGTGTGCTAGATACCATTTCTTTGTTACCCATAAAACCCTTTCTGCATGGCCCCACGTCTGCCTTCCTTTAACTTACCACGGGGGGCTTGTTTCCATGGGGTTAGGCTGTTGTGGAGTTAAGCTACATAGGAAAGGATCCCAGGTAAATTACCCTGATTTTTGGAAACCTGTGTCTCCCTTAGGTGTGTTTCTATAGGCGCCTATTGTGCACATCAGAAACTTCAAACATGTTTGTTCAAGCTGCTGTTTCACAGCTTGACCAGAGCCTCTCTCTTTACAAGAGGAAGCAAAGCTTTAGAAGGTGGCAATTAGCTCTGTAGCCCCCAGACACACGTGGATTTGTTAATTCTGTGGAGGCAATCCAGGATCTGGAAGTGCCTGTAGCCTATACCGGGGGGATCCAATTCAATCCCCTGTTTGGGGGGTAGGGAGTAAGAAAATCTGGTCTAGAACAAGAATGGTAAGGAATGCTCTGGGATTTGAAGAGAGGACAATGTCACACCTTGCTCTGCCATGGTTTCAAGCCCCTGGATGATGAAAACACTAAGAAATTCATAAAAAAATAAGACAATTATGATATTTACAGTGCATCTGTTCCTCCTCTGCGCAAACAAAGCAGCCCGTATGCACATAAAGCACAGACATGTGGATGCTTGAACAGATCCTATCCCTCTCCTCTATCTGCTAATTTTTTATTGCCTCAGACTTCCAACTTTTTGGTCATAAACAGTTTCTTCCTGTTTTGCCACAGCAGCAGGATGGCAAGGCTCCAGTTTTGTTTAGGTCTTGGGAGTGACAGCTTTTGATGAACACACTGCACAAAATAAAAACCTCCATAATTTACTAACAGAGCTCTTATGTAAACACACACGTGAGTTCTGGAGGAGACTCAGGCAGAGCCTGTGATACTCCTGTCACTGGAAAACAGGAATATCCTGAATTTCTCAAGAAAAGAACTTGAGTATGATTGTCATGTTGCCCTGTAGAGTTAATTGTTCGTTTTCCATCTCTGCAGTAGGATGTGCATTTCCCACCTCACAGAGATGGAAAAAAAACTCAGTGACTCTCTTTTCCTGCTCTGAATGCCAGGAGACAGTCAAATCAAGGGATTAAGATACATTTTCCTCAAAATCCAGCCAATCTCATCTGGCTTTGCACACAATTATTTGTAATTACTTTTCTTTTCCCTTAAAGCCAACATAACTTCCCCCTGGACGTAAGAGTCAGTAGTACTTTTTAATGTAGAAAGCAAATGCTTTTTAGCACTAAGTTCATTCTGCTCTTAAAAATAATAAATTTTTAGTAGTGAAGAGAGAAAAATAACTTCATAACAGAGCAATACCATAACAAAAAGTACTGCAGTGCTGAGGCAATGATCCTGAGCAACAAATAAAACATAGGAGTTGATTTTTTCCATTCAATTTTAATATCTAGCATCTTAAGGCAGCACTTAGTATACACATTTTAAGGAGCGTGTTAAACTGAATCGGACTTAAAAATCTATCTGTAAGTGGCACTGGCATGAAGCAGAATATCCTGAGCGCTCCCTCTCTCCCAGGAAAGAAAAATTACTTTTTAGCCATCTTTCCAGTAAAGCCATCCCAGCCTGGCCCAGGCATGTGACTTTCTATCAGTGCAGTGAGTATGTGACAGCTGAAATGCAGAGATATTGATGGGTAATTTTGTGAGTGCTTCTGCCAACAGATGCTTCTGTGATGTACTTGAGGGAGTGCTGAGCAATGCTGACCATCTGCAACACCCCCTGCACTTACTGGGATGAAAAAGCACTCAGGACCTCTCAGGATGTGTGCTCACTGGCAAAGAGTGAAATGCCCTTTTCAGTTTGCTGGGAAGAAAAATAATAAAAGGCAAAAGCCACACCTGAAACAGGGTGAGATTCAGAGAAGGGCTGTAAGACCGTGCAGTTAAAAGTCATCATTAGCAGACAAGTCCTTGGCATCCACAAGCTGTGACTCCCCCTCATTGGAGACAATGCTGTCACTTATTTGTGACTCATTTCCTATTAGGGAAAAATAAATAATAGCGGAATCCCCAAATACCTATTTTCAGCCTACTGATTAAACTGAGTACGTGGAAGAAGAAATATCTCCTCTCTTGAAATATAACAACAAAGGAATGAAATGCTCAAATATCTAATACAGATTAGTTCTTATAAAAAAAAAAAAGGAAAGCTGAACACTAAAAAGGTCCAGCTGGCCCTGTCCCAAGCAGTGGGGATCTGCTATGCTCCAGAATAGAATGAAGATCTATTTCTGCAAGCCGAGGATTATTCTTTTTACAGCTTTCCTAGAAAATCCTAAAACACTCCTGGATGGAAAGGACACTGTAAGTGCTTCCGATGTTACTGTGCTTGTGGGGATGGAGAGGGAACACATTGACAGAGAGTGAAACTGGGGGTCTGAACACACCAGTTTGTAGAAGGTGTGTCCACCCCAGTGACTGCACCATGGTTCCTCCGAAAAGGAAAAGATAACACCTCATGAGCCAGCTAATGCTGATGTGGGAAATGGCAGATCTCTCCTATACACACACCTCAGTTTTGGGGAACACAAGGAGGAGAGGTGTTGGGAAGAGGTAGGGTAAGTTTCGTTATGCACGTAGGCCTGGCAAATGGAGATAATTTAAGCAGAATTTGGATTCTGATTTTCAGTGCTGGATTTCAGCACTAACCTAAATGAAAGGCACCCAAGCCTTTAAATTCACCTATAGCTGGATACAACATTGCCTTCGGGTCTTTTAAGAAAGGTACTACCACAAAGCAGGGAAATGGAAAACACTAGAAAAAAAAAGTCATAATAAAAAGTCTGCAGATGTTCTAAATTACTCATTACCAACACCCACAACCCTCCCCACTCAATCTGTGGGCACCATAATTTTCATCCTACTTCTCCCCTCGGGTTATGTAACATTTCGCGTATTTACTTTCGCTGAAGTCTGGTAGCAATAGAATTAACCCTGGCCCAGACGACCTTTACGTAACGCGGGGTTGGTGGTGGCCAAGCCACTCACACCCAGCAGCTGAACCACAGCAGAGCCACAGCAGAGCCACAGCAGAGCCACAGCAGAGCCACGCCGTGCCCGTCCCTCGAGCCGCCGCTGCACAGAGGCGGTGCTGCCGAACAACGCTGCGCTTCCCTCCACCCTCACACTCTCATTTCCCAGTGCTAACGCAGAAGAAAGCACAAATAAGCACTTAAAACTGTCAGTGCAGCCTCAGAACTTGAGTATTTTACTCCCACTCTTTCTTTTTTTTTTTTTTTTCTTAAATAATACTGATGCGTCCCTACCAGCCACCGCTGGGAGGGCGAGTTCATGAAGCGCTACCAAACCCTCACCCAGTGCGGCAACAGAAACCAGGCAAGTGGCTCAAAAAACAGGAGTTGGGAATTTTATTTCCAATCAGGAGAAAGAATATGAGCCTGGATTGCCATTTGTGTAAGGGAGCTGTGGCTACTGAGACTTGGGCAGGGATGTAGAGACACGGAAAAACAGCAGGGTGCACTTGGTACCTAAAATGTACAAACGCATAAAGCACTTCTGTAGGCACAGCCTGAATCCCACTGGCAATGCTGGCCACAGAGCAAACATGACAACGAGGACGTGACATTACACACAAGCAAATATTTCTGCTGTCATAAAGCAGTGTCAGAGAGCAGCCGTGCCGGGCTCAACCAGCACATACCACAAAGTACATCCACACACCATGCACTCATGGGGTACAGCACAGCCTGCACCTCAGAGAGGGGCCATTCAGCTGAAAGGTGGGGTTTGAGGGGCTGCGGATAATGGGAGAGGAGTTTAATGGGACAGATGGTAACTTGGGGCCCTGAATGTCAAGATACCCCTAAGTGTCAAGGTACGCTCTTGGATGCTAGCTGGAGAACACAGGGATGAGAACACAGCCTCATGTGAAGAATCAGGAAGGGTCCCTGGTAGAGCACCCCAGGACCATTGATAGGAGAGACTGGAGCAGCAGAGGAGCTAGTGGCTGGGAAGGTGAGCTGGCAGCAAGGGGACTCCTGCAAGCAAGGTGAGTCAACAGCTCAGGGTTTTAAAATGCCAAGCCCTCCATTACAGGAGTGGCAAGGAGGGAGGATTTATTGCAGCTGGCATTTCTAGAGGAAAATAATTTACCTTAGCCATTTAATGTTGATAAATGCATACAGATCTTGCTAGAAAAATACACCCCAAAATGACATGAAATATCATGGTATTATCTTTAGGAGAAGATTAGTTGAGTAAGCCTGTGCTGTTTTGCTCAGGCTGTAAGGTCTGGATGATGCATTAGGAAGCACACTTTTGCAATAATTTTCTCCTCAGGCACGACATATAAATGTATGTCTAGAACGTATGCCTATGGATGTCTACCACGCTCACATTATCAACACAATGTTCCAAACTCTGAGTTTAACTTATTTTTCCTTTTTTTTTTCAGTGGTGATAATGTCAAGAAGTTGGAGCACTTGCAGTCAGCATTACAAGCAGCACTAACCACACTCTCTTTGAGCTGATCTGGCTTCTTCCTGACAGCCCTCTGAAGTTAATACAAATATGAACCTCACAAACACTGAAATGAGGAACATGGAGAGGATCCTAAGCCCTAGATTGAGCTATGGAAACCCTCCAGGCTCAGGAATGTTTTGTGTTTCTTCCAGTTACCCAGGCCAGGTCTTCAGCTGCTGCAAATAAGCAGCAGTGGGGCTGCTGTGCCCGAGCTCCCGTTCCCAATCCTCTCCAAGGAAAAGGCACAGAGCCAGGCCCCGCTGCAGGTCAGGTCCAACCCACAGGCCTCCAGCTGCAGCTCTGCGGTCTCTCCCGACCACGGAGCATCCACCAGACTCTCTGCTGAGCAGAGAGAAGGGGAGCCACGAGCAGGGCTGCAGACCCAGCAGGAGAAAGGAAAATCGACTCCGTGTTTCTTTGCTTGTGCCAGCCTGGCATCCCTGAGATGTGCAAGCACACACCACCTCCCCAGCGGGCAGATCCACTCGTTGAGCTCCTCAAAGGACTTAAACGTCAACTTCCCGGGGAGGTCTCCTTAATCTTTGTTTATAAAGGGAGTAAACAGAAAGGTTAAGAGAAATGCCTGTGATCTGACTTTTCGGGAAGGCAGAAGTGAGTTGCTGAGAGGAGTGCTGAAAATGCTTGCGCTCTTCCCAAAAATAAACAGTCAGGAAAATCAGGCTGTCATCCGTCAAGTAACAAACCAGTGTCAAAACAAAAAAGTTCAGCCCAGGGTCTTCAAGTCCTTCTCTAGAGATCTGGTAGCATTCAAAGCTTTCCCTAAGCATTGCACACCATCCAGGGATTTCTCTGTAATATGCAGTTTGGCATGAGGTGGACCTTGTGTATCAAAGATTCAATAGCACACAAGTCTCCAAAGGGAAAGCACTAAGTCAATGCAGGAAAAGCACTAGATGGACAATTAAGATGTTTAACTTCATATGCCAGACCAATTTAAAATTAAAACCGTATCACCAGTTCTTTTTCCAAGTATGACATATAAAACTATAGATCTATGCAGCACCAAAAAAAGGCTTGAAGCCTATAAACATCAAGTAACAACTGTGTTAGTTCTTCCCCTCACTACAGAGAGGCAAAAATCAAAGGGGAAAATACCAGCTTCTTCTATATTAGAAGTCTATGAAAATAATCCACAAATATGAAAGGATTTGGGGAAAAAAAATCTGCAGAGAAACCTGACTTGTATTTGCAAAGTCCTAAGAAACACTTCAAACAAAAGATATTAAAAAAAAGCAGACTCTTTCAAAAGAAAGTAAAGCTTCTGATGCTAGAGAAGTCTTAATCCTAGGCATGTTTGGTTTCATTTCATTCAGAGCTTGTGCCAAGCCACAAAATTTGGGTCTGACCATTTCCCGAAGTTTAGAGCATTTTGAATCCAAAGATTTTGGTTTGGACCCAACACTAATGCCGTTATTGTATGGGTCAAATATCTTATTATAATGATAGTAAACAGCAAGGGAAAGCTCTCAGGCCAGCCAGGGCTCCCTCTGCCAGTTAGTCACCGAAAATGTTCACAACACTGGAATGAGGGATGATGCTGTGGATACCAGGACTGGCCACAAATACTGCAGCACTTACACAGCAGATCAGGGGAGTAGTCTCTGCACCCTAGGTTATGCAAATTCAAAGGCTGGAGCAAAAATGCTATTAACTACTGTTATTGAGGTGTCACAAAGGACCTTCAAGCTATTACTATACTCAAACCTGCTCCTGACCCTGTCACTTTTGACCACCTGCTTTCAGAAGTCTCCATTCATAATCTATGTAGATGAAGACATTTTCCATTCACCTCCCACTGCCTCACCAATACTGAGTGGAAGGGAGCAAAGATCATGCACAATTGAACTGAATTTGAATTAAACTGCATATAAGCTCCTGGGTGACTGTCAAACACGGAATGGCCCTGTTTCCTGCAAGGACATAAACAGGAGAAACAGGAGAAACAGCTACAAGCAGGGATTGCTGTAAAAGCATGAGAAAGGTAGACAAAGCTGAAGAATGTATCACAGCAACAACCACACACAGAAGTAAATACATTTTATGTCTCTGTAGAATAAAGCTTGCCGTGAAGATCTTAAAGCACTTCTAAAACGTCTGATGACGCATTCATCATGGTGAGAACCCAGGTTCATTGTCATTTATCAACAGAAACAGAGGCCAAGGTGACAAGATGCCTTGCTACAGGCTCAGCAGGACACTGATGGAGTTTGGGCATGAAACAGAACCAGGCCTCTCCCCAGCCCCTTCCCTACACACCAGTATCACTGCCCCAGACGAGACGTCGCTCCAACAAAGGTAAACCACAAAACTGTCACTTGCCTGAAAATCTATCTCATCAAGAAGCACAAACCATGACTTCTACAGCCTAATCACTTGGCACTGAATTTCATTTTTATGCATTGGCAGGAGTGCAATTTTTAAGTCTTGCCTCAACTTGGGAAGCTCCCCGTGCAAAAAGTCGATTCAGTGGAGGGTTTTGGCCCTCATGCAAGCAAAGAGCTTGACCTGGCAAGTACAAATGAGTACCAGGCTTTGTCTGCAGGAACAAGCTGTTAAGGTTCATTTCAAAACCCTGAAGGAGGCACAGGATGTCTAAGGAAAACATACAGTAGAGCTGAATGAATGGGACATCAATTTCCTTGACAGAGATGTCCTGCCTGGCTGCTTTGCTCTTCTTGTATTTTTGATACACAGTTTGGTGCCTTCATTCTGTGACAGTGGGACCTCTGCCAGGTGTTGCTACAGACATTCAAAGTGAATGGCTTCAAGTGTGAAATCAACCCAGTTTTCTCCCTTTACAGAGTAGGGAACTCTCTTTGTGATCCAAATAAACCTTGAAGAAGGCTTCAGGCCAACTTCGTCACTGTTTGTTCTTACGTAACTAGACTAGGAACACTCAGTACCCAGAGGTAACAACAATTCTCCTATATACCTAAAAAACTACATTTACTTTGAACTTATCAGCTGCAAAAGCCTGTCATCTTTGGACATTATCCACTAGAACTGCCCAAGACAACTTATCTGTTATTTTTGGGTGCCAACAACAATGGACTTGATATTGTCTGCATTTATCAGAACGGATTTGTTACCCAAGATGCAGATAATAAAAAACAATTCCTTGCCTCATGGGTCCAAATATTTTTCTGCTGAACTGAAGTGACTTTTTATATTGTATTCACACATGAAATTCAAGGCTTTTGGAATTCAAAGCAATTTATTCTTCAGGGCACAGATGAGCGCAGCTGAAACCTGCCCACAGGGATCAGCTTCCACCTTTGTTCGTGTTTAGAGCAAACAATGCAGAAGTCACAGTCCCTCTTGTCTCCACACTGATGTTCTTTCAGAGGGCACCACAACCTAATAGCTGTGTCACCCTTGGCACCTCCATCACGACCAGTTTGCAGCAGGAAAATTTCAAGCTCGAGCACAAAGGGCCTGAGGTCCTGCAAGAGGAGATCCTGCCATGGCCAGCCCCAGCCCAGAGAGTGCTGCCACTGAGGGGCTCCCAGAGCCAAACCCTCTCCAATGCCCACCAGAGTCATCCTGACCACTGCATTTCCCAGCAGGGAGTTCTGGGACAGGACCCAACGGAGCAGGGAGGGTGCTCCAAAGGACCTCACGGGATGCGTGGCAGAGCTGTGGCAGACTGAATGCCCTGCAGCGAAGCAGCCCTGATTTCAGACAACAGGGAGCAGTTGTTTGCCAGGTACTGCAATTGCTCTTAAATTGCTGGTTTGGTTTTTCTTCCTTACAAAAATCTGATGGGCATCTGTAAGCAGCTGCCACCCTGAGCCAGCACAGGCCCTGCAGGGAGACCCTCAAGCCCAGGCTGCTCCTGGGCAAGCTGTGCAGCCAGGCTCTCCTGCTGGAGCTGTTAACAAATTTATAACTGCTCCAGAGCAGGCACAGAGGGAGGACTGTAACACGTACTCACCGCCGGGTTACGCACACACAGCCCAAACTGCTGGGTGACAGTCAAGCACAAGTCCCAGAATGTTTAACCTGCATAAAGGGCTTTAAGTTTAAAATGAAATGAAATAAAAACAGCATTTAACTGCACATACAGCTTGCTACCACCTCTGGTGGCCAAGCCAAAAGTATTAGGTAGAGTTAACTTTGGCTGACACCGCAGCATTTACTGTTTAATTTCCTGATACTTAAAAAATAATTTTTTAAAAATATCTGTATCTTGAATATATCTGTGTTGGTGGGAACAGCTTCTCATTTCTTTAACAACAGCTGTGTTTTTGAATTCACATTTCACAGATTTTTCTCCTTCTAAACTCAACTCGATTCAGCAGCACCCACAGCATCTTGGCACAAGCCTCCCTCCCTTGGACAAATATGTCACCAGACATTTCTGGCAGGCTGTCCTCTCACAGATAACCAGCATGCCGAGCTAAGAATAGGATTAGCTGCTTCTCTAGCTACTTTGTCCAGGTGCCTGCAGAAGATCACTCAGCGTGGCTGTTCAGCTTCTCAGAGGGATAATGCAGGACTGGGCTGTATCTCTCGCTAATTATTAGGAAGCATGCATGGGTGCTTGGGTCAAATACATCAAAAATCAGTGCTAAGCATGGGACTTCAGTTGTCCAGGGATCCCTGGCTAGCAAAATAAAAAATCTTTCCCAAATATTTTATTATGGGACAGTCAAAATACTGCCTTCCTCAGTCATCTGGCTCTAGTTATTGTCACCAAAAAAAAAATCCAGATTACAGTGACCAGTGCTACGGTCCAAGATGTGACTTTGTTTTAGGCACAACTGCCTACCATTCTTATGTGCCTAATATAGTACACAAACAGTCCAAATTATATGTGTAATTAAAAAGTAAAATAACTCAGGCAAACAAGTTTAGCCTTCACTGGAGAGCCAGCTGTAGTGCAGGTGTGCTCAAAGGATTGCCAAGTAGTATTTATCATAAAACAGTTACAAGAGATCCTAAAGCTTTGTGGTCTTTTGTAGCATTCTGCAAAACATTACTTTTTTTTTTGTTTTTAATTGTGAATGTATCAAGTGACAGAAGACAAAAGATAATATACCCTGAAGGGAGTCCTGTGGGGAAAGGAGGAGAGAGGGGTTTTGTAGGGGAATCGAGTGTTACAGATGGCACAAGGCAAAGAAGGTGGTTATGCACACGTCAGACAGTACTGTGAGACAAGTGAGAGCTGAAGGCACCGGCAGAAGAGCTTGTGGACCTTGAGATAAAAATGTAAGAACCAGAGTTTATCACAGTAAGGCCAGCTGAGAGTCCCAAGAAAGGCTGCAGCAAAGGGAGAGGAATCGTAACCAGGAAGAAACTGTTGGCATGTCCCCCACAAATTTTGGGTGGTTTCAGCCATTAGCTCAAGGGGACTAATTCTCTGCAGACAGGTGACTGCATGTCTCTGTGTGTGATGAAGCACATGTGTCATACAAAGACAGGATGGAAACAGTTATTCAGTGATTAGCCATTTTGATCCTTTTCTGTAACTTCACTTCCTCTGACTGCTTTAGAAGAGATCTGCAGCCTCTCTGCCAGCGCGCAGTGGCGAAACGGGAGAAAATAACTCCAGTTAAAATATCCACTTTGTCAAGTGGAGGCTTCCTCCCTCTGTGTGCGTGCGAGGACGTAGTTCCCCTCCCATTGTGTCCCGGGGACACCGATTGTCCCCTCCAACAGCTGCCTGGCCAGTCTCTGATTAGGCTCAGCCACCTCATCAGCTTGCCAAGCACGCACAATTCAGATCTCATCACCAGCCTACGTCCCCTTCTTATCCCCGCTCCAGCATTTCCCTGGTGTTTGTTCCTACGTGACTGCCCACTGCAGGGCTTGAGGTGGATCCGCAGTTTTGGTGGGGAGGGACGGGAGCCCTGTGAGGAGGGAAAACAAAGCGAGAGCTCCGTGCAGCCTGGCCCAGCTCCCGGCCAGAGAAGGCTCCCTGAGCCGTGCGGGGAGCGACGCGCCCGCGGTGGCCCCGGCAGTGCCGCAATCTGCTGTGGCCAGCGAGGCTTCCCTGGCTGCTGCTGGGCTGCTCGGGGCTTCAGGATAAAGATGTGGCAACAGCTGTTTCCACACGCACAAGGGAACCAGGGGCTGTGGTAAGAGACAAACTCTCTGCGCCAAAAGGGAGGCGCAGGCAGAAAAGCTTGAGGGGGCACCACTTCAGATGGCCAAACACACACAGTTAAGTAACTCTCTTCAGCAGGTAGGAGGAACGGATAGGAAAGTGACCTTTCCCATTAAGAATTACATATTTGTTTTGTTTCCCTACGAGCAAATTTTTCTGGCATGGTGACACATAAAACATGTTGAACTTTCTAAGGAAACTGTTATTAAAGCACTGAACATTACTGTGAGGGTGCGTTTGAAAAACAGAACAATTAGGCATTTCAAAGTTTATCTAACTTAGTCACTGGTACCTCTCAGATTTGTCAGTATGAAACACAAACAGTTTGGAGCAGGGGGGCAGTTAAATGATTCCTGTATACAATACCTCTGCCTGTAGGAAGAAGAATCCCCTTGAAAATGTATCTTTGTCTATAAGCTACCCTCCACCTTCCTGCTGCAGTCTACTAGTGCACGTACTAGAAAAGGAAGGCTTTCTGAGACAAAGGTGGGGTTTTTTTAAGCCTCCAGAGCCCTTAGGGACTCACTGAGAGCAGCTCTGTGGAGCTGAGGGTCCAGCAGCCCCAGGTATGCACACAAAGCCACAAGGCTGGCAGAGTGAGAGCAGAAAGTGAGTCTCCTGGGGAATTATGTGATGCTGTGTTCTTTACTTCCATTATAATCCACCTTTCCAGCTCAGCTTCCACCAAGCTCCCCAGAAAAATTTTGCAGAGCCACTGCCAGTGTTTAAGGCTCTCCAAAAATTCAGGCAGACAGAAGAGGAAATTCCATGCAACGTGCAGAAAGTCTGAAGGACAGGTTTCTCCTAGATAACAGGAAAGATGGGGCTGAGCATGGGCTGGTACTTCCCTAACCACTTGCAAGAATTTCTCAAAGGTGTTCAAAGAGGAGGTTCTCTGTTGATGCCAAGGGACTGCCTGAACAGAAAAGTAATGGTTAAAAAAAGCACAGAATTCAAAAGGAAATGTGTTCCACTAAATGAGAAAACTATCTTCTTCTGAGTTGCTCTGTGAGAACAGTAATGGGGAATTCATTAGCCTTTTCCTACTGGGAAGGATTTGAAGGTTAGGATCCTGCCACATTCCATGCAGTCTATGTAAGTGAATCCATCCTGTCTTATCTGAAGCCATATCCCCTTTCCCCCTTTAAAATAAAGTGCAGAAGGTCAATTTGAATTTTATTCAAAGTCTGGAAGAACACAGGGTACCATGGTGAAATCCTGCTATGCCTGGAACGTGAGGCACCTCTGACCAGAAACGCTATGGAGGCCTAGAAATAAATGCCATGACTTCATTACATTGCTGCAGAGTTTCTCAAAACAATACTCCTGAGAGCAGGTGAAGAAAGGACAGAGGACATGACGGTATTTTTCTCAGAGAAGCAGGAGAGGACAGAATAGACGTGACAGCCAGTGGCTGAGACCTGGTGTACAGCCAGGCCTGCGAGTGGGGCTATTTTAACTTGAGAAAGAGCGAGGTGCAGGGGCAATTGCTTGGTGTGAACAGCACTGCTTGGAGCTGCCAAGCCTCTTGCACAACACTGCTTTTAGGAACTGAGGCAAGAATTTAAAATGGGGGCAGATAAGAGTAAAAGAAGCTGGGATCTGGCTGTTATCTTAGGGGTGAAAGTCTAATATTAAACACAGATTGAGGCTCCATGGCTTTTGGGAGGAAAGGGAGCTTTGATTCTGGGAGAAGAGGTAGTTGCTGGAAGCAGCAAATATTCTGGCTATAGAAATCCAGAAAAAGGATCCCATCTCCCGACAAGTTTAAACAAACACAAATAAACAAAAAGCCCCAAGAAACCCAGGCAGACATCGTACCATGTATGGAACCACAAAGGGCTTTAGAGCCTTACACCCAAACTGGAAACCCAAATAACTAGGATTTCCAAAGAATCCTATTGCTTTCATTCCTTTTCAATGCTGGAAGTCTTTTCCATACAGGAAAAGGATCTATTTATGTTTCATTAGTGCCAGTTTTGCATATACCAATAGACTGTGTGCATATAGGAGAGAGGGGAGTATGCTATGCAGCTGTGAGCTTTCTTGGCTAATTACTTGTTTTCTCTTTCTGAGCAAAATAAATACAACAACAAAATTCAACAGGGCACACCAGCACGTCTATTAAGGCTGTACATTTTCCATCAGATTCCACTGGTATTTGTCTTAGGCTGAGAAACCCAGTCTGTGGTACCATTCATTAACAGGAGCTGCAATGACCTGCACAAGCACATTTACCAAACCAAATAAAATAATACCCTGACTTGACATGGGGTGATGTAGGCAGGGATGCCAAAATGCCAGTTAAACTGATGTTAAAGTATTTTAAAAAGAGTTGCCTCTTCAGCACTAACATTTTGTCCTAAGCCTGGAAGCCTGTTACTTACATATACACTCCATCCCCCAAGCAGAAAGGTTTTATAGGACACCACAGACTGAGCTGGGCTACTTAGTTTTTGCAAAAAAATAGTTTATTTCAGCATCAGTTTTGGTAATGAGAAATGTTCCATGTTCTGAGAATGCTTTTGGAGTTCGAAACTCCTAAAATCCATTAAAACTGTGATTTTAAAACAAACATTGCAACACTTAATACCCTCAAGCTTAACAACACCCTGGGCAGCAGCTGAATTACAAAGTTTTACAAGATGAAACAAAAGAAAGTTTTCATAAATTATTTGCAAACACCAGCCTTCTAAATCACAGTCTGTAGCATGGTGTACTTGCACTAAATAATAACAGATATTTCAGGTCCCAGGCTGCCAACTGGCAAAACCTACTGGTGTTCATATACTTTGGAAACAGATCCCAGACTAGACCTTAAAGCAGACTGACTTAGGGATGGATTGCCTCATGGTGGAAAGGTTTAAGATGAATTCTTGAAATTCTTACAGGTTTTGCTAGTAAGTCACCTTTCAGAGGTGGACTCTGCAGTCACATGTATTCTATTTTCAAGCAGGATGAACAATTTACATGTATACACTTCCCCATGCATAAGGGTTTGGGGAATGAAGTCATACTCTTAGGAGAAAATCAAATATCTTTAATGACCTGTCCATACACCAGTCATTTTCCTTTGCAGGAAAGAATATTGTCCCCAAGTATTTCAAGTAAGTTATAAATCAGAAAACAGAAATGGAAATATTTTCCACGTTTAATTTTACACTGTAATTATTTATTAACAAAGTCTACAGCTACATGTTGTTACACTTATGGGAGTTCAAACACTATTCTTACTATTTAAAACATGTTATTCAGTTTGCTGCTAACTGCAGACATTTATTAGCTCCATAATTCACTGGCAGCAATTATTGCTGGGAGCCATTCACTCACAACCTCTACAGATCACAGGGAGGCACCTGTGTGGATGCAAAGCTTAGCCAGCCCTAGCATTGCTAAACTGCCTGAAAACCTTCACTCCCATTTAAAAGAGCAAAGGTTTAAAAGGCTGCAAATAAAACTTGCCATCACCGCTGTTTTTTGGATGCAAGCTGGTGTTTGACACAGCCTCAGGGAAGCCAGTGTGGCAGTGGGACACCACTGGTACCAAGCTGTAGCTGATTTACCCCTGGGGAGCCCCACGCACGGCTCTGAGCTCTGGCACAACCCACCTGACACTGGGACACTACTGAACCTCCAGACAGGGAACACGTGGAGTCTTGAGTTTTATCACTGGGGAACAAAGGCCCCAGGATTTTCTCTTCCTTCTTTCTACTCCTTCCCCTCAGAAGCTGCGGGTTCCCACGTAACAGTTATTTCTTCAACGCTTTCCAGAGCAGTTCTTTTGTTTTCATTGTAAATGGACTTTGTTGATGAAAACCAGGATTTGAATCTTGCTGTCAGATGGGGTGGCCAGCACGTTCTGCCTCAATTCACTTGTGAGTTCAGCAGGTAGGCACAGCATAGCAGGAGCCCTTGTTTTCCACTGTATTTTATTGCACTTGTACTTTGGAAAATCTCAGATCTTAATCTGCTTGGGTAAATTGTTTGTAGGAAACGAGCAGCCCTACAAACAACACGCACTTCTTTTCCTACCTCATGATCATCATCTCATGGCAAGTATGGCAAAAGGCTTTCCCAGCTGCAGAAGTATTTGCAAGAATTCAGACAAGCAGAATTTTGCTGCATGAGAGGACAACTTTCTCTGCGGGTTATAGTCAAGAGGTGAGGTGAAACAACAGGAATTAACCTCACGGGCTGCAAAGGGCTGCCACAGTGGGGAGCAGAGATTTTGGAGTGCTGTGATCAAAAGTCTCCAGGGGCCTCCTTCTGCTGCTTTCCCCTGCCCAGCAGCTCCGTGGGCCCACAGGCAAGGGGCTGCTCCTCACCCTGGCTCTCTGCCCACCTGGGTCCGTGGATTAGTTAAGCTTTATGTTGCTCAGGGAGGAGGCTGCACCATCTTTCTCCGCGCTTGCCAAAACTGAGCAGCAGTACAGGACTCTGCATCTGCAGTGCTACTGTCATCAGAGGTAAACACCGAATATTTTTAAAGTTCATAAGGAGGACAGGAAACACTAATGGTCACTTCTGTGAAATTACTGAGCTGTCAACACAGCCACTGGCAGCCAGCTTTGTGAGGAAAGGTGAAGTGCCTACATAAGGCTTTCCATACCTGTATGCTTTCAACTATTGCTGAATTCAGTATCTGTGAGCTTACTGTCAGGTTATAAACTTTGCAGGAGGAATGCTATCAGCTTTAAGGTACGCACATATTCCCTTTCACATGTCAGCACAAAACTGAGAAAGCAAGCCAGGATTTTCAAAAGCTTTCAGAAAACTCTCAGGAATTTAATTAAGCCATTCCTAGAAAGAAAAATTACAAATTTTGGTGGTCAAATAAGGATGCTTAAATGTGAGGCATGCTTGGTTTCAGTGTCTCAGGAAGAACATGATATGCAGTTATTGCCAAAAAATATGAAGCAGCAGAAAGAATTCACCTGGTTTAACTAATTTTGAGAAGAAAGACCAACCTGGACATAGTTTCCAATCAGCCAAAGTCTACAGCGACTTCAAAGGAAAAGCTCCCTGGGTGTCAGCTATAGGAATGTTTCTTGATCTGCCTGGACATTCATGTGGCATTAATCATGACTCCTCTATAAGATAATTAATGATGACATGCCTTTTTAAAAAATTTGCTTACATGGCACAGCTAATTGAAGAATCAGGCTGAAAAATTAGTCCTAAAATTAAACAGGGGATGATTCCTGAATAATTAGGGTAAGTTACTGTAGAATATACTGATCCATGTATCACAAATGGCTCAAAACAAACAAAATATGCTGATTTATACACAGAAAATAAAAACCACATGCAGCTCCTCAGCAGAAGGGAACGTCATTGCATACTCTGTTTTCCATGTAACCGAGACACCTGCATTAATATTCCCTTTATTAGATCCTTAAGTTCAGCTGCTTTACAGAACACAGGTTGGTTGCAGAAGGGATTTTGCCCATGAAAGATTAAACACTTGACTCAGATGCACAAAGTTAACTTGCGGTAGAGACCATTCTCCTGTTCTCTCCAGCCTCATCTATCACAACTTAAAAGGCAGAAAAGAAAATCTTCTATGCCAGTGCTGGGATACACAGCTCAGAATGGTGCTTGGTGGCCTGCTCCTCTCCAGTTTCAGTCTCCTGAGTCTTTTCCTCTTTCCAGGTGCAGGATTTACTCACAGTTAGAAAAACTGCTCTCTTTCTAACTGATCCCAGACCACTCTTAAACAGCTGTGAGTCCCTGCTATGTCTCCAAGGCCTGGAAGTTTCTTGTTCTCCAGGGCTGGATGAAGGGGCCATACCCTGAGCCCTCTCACCTTCCCAGGCCAGCAGCGCCTCAGGCTCCAGGGAAGGGGGCTGAGCCCTGTGGCACTGCACAACAGCTGGGATGCAGAGGGGGAGTAATTTCCACCACTCAAAAGCCCAGCTACAGCATCCTCTCAGGGGGCTTTACTCAAAAAAGTACTATTATGTCTTCATGAGAAATGTGTACAATACGACCACAGGCAGACAGAGATAGCTCCGGACAGGAACATTTATAAATGACAGCACATTCACCATCACAGGTCATGTCCCATCACTTCTCACTACATTGTAATGGTTGGTATGTGGGTAACCCTGGCCAGAAAAGGTGCTGCTTGTCAAATAACACTCCTTCATTTTTACAAACAAGGTAGAGTCAGAGAACAAATTACCCTTAGGTCTGTGCCAGTTGATATGGAAGCCTGAGCATTTGATTATGTTTTAAATATCCAGGTACCAGTCTGGTGAACTGGACTGATTCTTCCTTTAGGCAAGTTACTTTGAGGAGATAAGTTATTGGATTCTTATCTTTAAAAATAGAGGTTCACGACCCTGCAAGAATGGTAAAAACAGTAAATCGCAAAGGTGCGGAGGAACTTAAAAAGACCCTACAGATTTCACAGAGTTCTGCAGCTCAGGTTGTATCTACCCACTTCCCCAAGGAATACAAAAAGGTGTATTTAGTGTTTTAAAGAACAGGTATACAAGGCAAATAAGACAAGAGAGCCCAGAGGCTGAGAGAGGCCAAGGCTCACATCTGTCCCAGTGCACACCACCAGCTGCAGCTGATGGAAATGATGGGAAACTTGTCATGATCTTCATGCTGTTCATAACTTCTGCTTCTCTGGGAGCTTCTCTCAGGGGGGGCTCTACACCCACTCTGCCATCCCCCCTGCTTGCCCTGGCCTGAAAAGGTCGCTGATGCAGACAGACCACAAAAAAATTGATACCATTGAGCTTGAATTGAGCCTTTGGCTCCTGTCCAAATTTTGAGGCTTCCTTCTATTAAAAGGAAACAAATACACACTTCATGTAGAAGATCAAGACAGTGGAATAAGACAGGAGCTGTTGGAAAGATCAACACAAAGCTGTGTCAAGCGAAAGAAAGCTCCTCTCTCATACTGAAAATGAATAAAAATTACAAGACCTGAGCTTATGGAAGAAAAGGGGGAAGTGATTCCCCTTCCCTCAAATCAAACATGAAGTACAGCATCAAACCGAGCATTAAGCTCAGTCAAAACTGGGGGGGAATTAGTGCCTCACACCAATAAATACTTTCTAGACTGCAAAATCCTGAAATAAGTAGGTAGAAAAGTGGGGACATGTCAGTTGTGGCTCCTTTCCTACTGTTGTTACTGTCTAGAGCAAGTGTATCGAGCAGGATTTGTGGTGTGGATGATGGCTTAAGAGGGAAGAGATTAATATTTTATACAGTAAAAGTATCATGAAGATGTTCCAAAGTAGGGACAAAACATGCAAATATAAATGCAACTGTGGCCACTTTTAAAACCTATTTAAAAACCTATTTAAGTGCTGAATTTGTACCCACTGAAGTGTCAAGGAGTGCAGTGGCATTATTCTCAGACTAAGACAAAGGGTATAAGATTCTAGTAGTAAAATTAATAGCTGTGTTTACAAGGTCTTTAAGATGCTGCCTATTTTTACTCAGTGAATCATTGCCCTTCTTTACAAAGTATATTTCATTAATCTTAGCAATGCACTCAAATCTCAGTGGAGTTGCTCTGCTTACATACCAAATCTGACGTTCTAACTCTAAACTATTTGTCACAGTATTCAACTTCAATAAAATCTGTATTTATTGGAAGATACCATTTCCTCACATTCTCTTAAGTCAAAACAACTGATTCCTGTCAAGCTGTTTCTCTCCCTCTCCCCCCTCCCTAGAGGAAAACAGTAAGATTTATAAAGAGCAAAATTCACTCCTGTGCAAAAATTTTGCAATCCAAAAATCAGCTTTATCCTCCAGCTGAACATCATCTGCTAAGATCAAATGAAACCTCATCTGCAATGAGATATTAGAGGAGTTAATATATCACTTGTTTGTGCTTTTGTAAACAGTCACTGTGATTTGCAATCAGTCCAGATGAAAAGATAATGGTAATAGTGCAGATCTATGTTAGTAAAGCATCTGCAAATTTCATCACATTTTTAATGAAACAAGCAAAACCTCCTTAAAAACCAGTCTTCCCACAATTATCTGCTGGAATTAGGCATCAGGCCCTCTGACTGCTTCCACAAAATGTGACTTTCTTTACACAAGCAGGCAGGAGCCAGGAATGTGAAGCATTTACTTTCACTGACGAGCAACTGCTCAGATTGCCTCTGTCAATAAATTGTTCACCTTATGGGACTATTCACGTCTGAAATTTATTACCTGCTTCAGTGTTGATACAATGGCATCTTCAGCTGGCACCTGCACTGGCAGATTCACCCAGGCAGCACTGAGCCTCCTACATTCCCTCTTTCAAGGTGTGATGCTGCATCCCAAGACCTGAGCGACAACCGTGAGCATGGAGAGGAACAAAGGGCAGGGATCAAAGCTTTGCTGCCTGCCCAGGTATCTGACCCTAGAAACATCTCACATTTACCTCTTCCTTGCATAGAACACACATTTTAACAGAGTTTAATATCCAGTATTTAATTCCCTAGTTTAAATTTCTTCTCCACTCATTGTATTTAAGAACAGAAATATCTTTTTTAAAAATCACTAAGTATTTTTTTAAATTTAGGCCACAGACTGAACAAAAGCAAGCTCTGTCCTCACCTTGTAAAATATTTCTGGGCTTCTAAACAAGCTTCATGCCTTCACACAGCTGGTAAACATTTGCTTAAAAATATATCCCAACAACTCCTTTGCAAAAGATTTGTAACATATAGACTTGAGCTTCATCCTGGAAGGGTCATTTACATAGCACATCCATAAGTTTTAAAAAGCTGCCTTCTACTTACCGCAGTCTTTGCAATTACCAGTTTGTTTACATTAACCACCACACAAAGGTCTTAGAGAGGTCACTCAATAAATAATATATTTCCCTATCTGCCTTCCCAACTATGCTCACGGAGCCAGAGTTTACTTCCTCCATTTGACTCCATGAATAATCCCAGTGTCGTGGTATTCAAGCTGTAAGCTGCTAATAAGCAAGGATAAATTATTAGCAACCTGAAATGCTGGCAAGGTTAAACATTAACGTGTTGTGCAGTCAGATTGCAGCATTACTTTTAGGCAAGGCTGTGTGCAGAGCAGGCTGCAAGCCCAGCACAGCTCCTACCTGTGCCACATCCACAGCCCTTCGTGGCCTCTGGTATTTATGATACACAGAAATGAGAGATGTGTTCCCCATGAGAGCTGGAGGCAAACAGCATCCCAAAAAAGGAAGGGAAAACAATATGCTGAATCCATCAAAGATTGTTACTTCATAGACTTTTCACAGCCAAATAAACATTCTGCAGCTGGAGGTCTGCATGAGCCAGAATAACAAATGTCCTAAGACCTGCTGGAGATTTTGGATTAGGCTGTCTGATGAAAGAGCTTGATCCTGTGCATGCATGCATGGACAGAGGCAGGTATTTAGTGTACAGGTCCTGAAGAATAATTACCTGAAAGCACCTTTTTTTTTCTTCCTTTGGTCCCCAGGATTGGCAGGGTTTGGGGGCAGGGTGGGAGACTTGGGTTGGGTTTATTTTTAAGGGTGTTGTGGCCAATGGGCTGCTGGCAGGGACCACACTCCTCTGGGGCATTAGGAGTGATCATTGGCCTTACAACAGCCTCAGGTGGTCAGAGATCTGATGGGTACATTCCAACAGTGCCCATTTTAAGAGTGTTCACCTGGGACCTTGTCCCTCAGCCCTTGGTGCAACCCCGAGTTCTTTGCCAATCCTCACTTGTCTCTGGAATGGCTCCTTCGAACACTGCCATCAGCTGGCAAATTCCTACATTTCTCATTCACAGCTTTTCCCTCTTTGCACCTCTGGAAGCAGCTGGCTGTACTCGCAGCTGCCTGGGCAGGTGGACTTCGACACCTTTGAACAGCGATTTTTTGGCAGTGACTTTCTCCAACAATTCTTAAGAAACTAAACTGTTTCTGGAGTGGGGACCCTGCTGTCAGTCAGTAGCAGCTGACAAGATGGAAGATCAGGGATAAGAATTTGCCAGCAGAGCAGGGCTGCTCGCAGGGTGCCACAAAGATCTACAGTAGGACTGGGACTATTCAAGGTATTTATAAGTGGTCTGGAAAAGAGATAAATAACAAGATGGCATCTGCTGCCAAGATGAATTTCTTCAGGACAGCTGTAACAAAAACAGCCTGTGAAGAGTTGCAGGAGTGTGTTGCAGTATTGAATCCCTTAAGAGTTAGGAGAAAAAAAAAGCAAAAAAAGCTATTTTCTGTGTCAGACAGCACAGTATTGCACATGAAGGAAAACAACTCTTGCTATATCCACCAAATAATGGGCTCCAAATTAAACACTGCAGCTCAGGAGACAAATTTCTGAGGTCACCATCAGTAGGCCTAGTAATGAATACTTGTGGCAGTGGGGATAAAAATACAAACAAACATCAGGTTAAAATGGTGACAAGACCAGAATACGAAGTGGTCAGCATTGCTGTGCCACTGCCCAGAGTGCCACACCAGCGCCAAGTAGTTTTGGTCACCCATTCCAAAGGGATACAGAGTTAGAAGATGCAAAGGGACAGAGATGATAGACTTGGACCTTTCTGCCTGGAGAAAGATTATTTAGAGGATGTGATCGTAGATTATAAAATCATAGATGGTCTAATAGAAATTAGGGCAGAAGCAATAAAATCAACATGTTAAAAAAATTGAAACGAAACCAACACAACAAAACCCAGAAATATTTGATTTGTGGATAATTCCCTTTCTTCCCCCTCCAAGACACTTCCACATCTTCACAATGACTGCTTTCTGAGGTTGCCAAAACATAAGTCATGCATTGACCGAGTCCCTCACGAAGGACACATGTGGGGAAGCTTGCATGCTTTTGTTACATGATGGAACTCATTGCCACAGAGAGCTGCTCAGGCCAAAATTAGAAATGTGATCCAAAAAACAGATTAAATAAGCTCACAAGGGATAATTCCCTTTATTCAGTTCCACAGGGCAAAGCCACCTTCTGCTGAGGAAGTCCCTCGAGTAGGAGGCTGAAAAGATCAGCTTGGAGAAGAGTTGTTCTATCCATGCCTTTCCACAGGCACCTGCTGCTATTCAACGTCCATCAATGACACGTGACAAGAAGGAGCTTTACTTAAAACCTTTTCTGTTCTGTTACCAGCTCTCCAAGCCAGAGATCTACAGTTTGGGGTTTTTTTTTAATTCCTGAACCATTCCTATCTCTCATCCAGCAAAGAGTGAAAGGAGATGCACAATGAACACCCAATGCTTCCAGGACCGGTGTATGGTAACCTTGAGAGAACTGACATCATATGTAAGTCATCGGGAGAGTTCTTCCCAAAACTCTGCTGCTGGTGAAGCAAACAAAGCACAAACTCTCCCAGATGTGTGCTTCATGAGGAATTCTCAGTCAATGTTATGATTTATAATTTAGCATCCTCAGAAAACACAAAACCATAATTCAAAGATGGAATGTAGATGTGGAATTGCTAAAGAGGGAGATAGAAAGGGTTTATTCATAGATTAATCTGGACTCCTGTATTTGTAAGCTTTTTCACTGCTTCCAAATGTTGCACTGGGCAACTATTCTTCCTCTCATAGTAAGATTGAGGCTGAGTGTCCAGATTCCCTTAATTTTCCATAACTGTTAGCCAAGTAAAATTTCCTCTGCAAAACGTGCAGGGTGAGCAGTTGCATTTTTGCACCGTGCAACAAAAGAGGAGAAGCAGGTTGTTCCACTAATTTCTGCTGGAGAAAGGTTTGCCACGCAAGTAGAAATGTCACCCCTACAAAAAACAACCCTCTTGACTTTCAGAGTGCTTATCACTGGACCCCTCCTCCTTCACGGAGACCCAGAGCACCGTGAAAATAAAGAAACAAAGTCTGTAACATCCAAAACTAAAGAAAATGGAAGAAGGCACATTGGCTGAAAGAAATTACCAATGTAACCTTCATCCCCAGGAAGAAACAAAATCTAACCTAAGAGGGAGCAGGAAGGAAAGCAAGGGGAAGATGAAATCAGCAGAAACCCAAGACAAAATTGAAGGACAAGCATTAAACAGCCCCGGTAAGAATGTGTAGATATATATATACATTCTATCTTCCACAGATATTTTGGCAACCCAGACTAAATGATGATTTAGCCTGGCATCCCTTCTTTTCAACTCATCTGCCTGTTAGAGGTGGCAGTTCCCTCGCACTGCCTACAGGAATATTTTGACGGAAGTGTCACGGAGGACTCACTGGTGCTGTTTTCACTTGGCTTCATTGACATCTTCCCTTTGTTTCTGAATCTCCTCTTCTTCCACTTGCATTTCTCTCTTTTTCTTACCCTTTTTCCCCACAAGATGAGATCCTCCATCAGTGCCTTCTGCAGATGCTGACAAGTGAACACAGCCGTAATATTACAGAATTGATCCATTCTCCTGGCAGGCAGGCCCTTTGCTGGGACACACAAGATAGAACTGAGGCAGCACACGAGGCAGGCAGAGTCTAAAGCCTCCATTGTAAATAAAGAGTTCCTATACAGCCATGAAGGTCTCCCATGACACGTTCATGGAGGGTAAAAAAAAAATGAACAGTTTCAGTAATTTTAGATAGGAACCTTGTCACGCAGACTAAACACTGGCCAAAGAACAACCAAGGATAATAGAAGAGAGTAAATACATAAAGCCTTACATGTGGCCAGGAAACTGACATTTAATCCAAACTAATTAAATATGTTTTAAACAGTACATCAAAGGCTTCTCAAATTCAAAGGTGGTGTCAGAAACAGAAGACAGGGAAAATAAACTAGACAGATTAGAAAAGTGGGAAGGACAACATATGGGAATTTTGCTCTAGAAAAGTTTAGACTACTGCAGAGAAAGGAAATAAAATAATCCAAATTTATTCACTGGGAAAATGATGCTAGGAAAAAGGGATGGGTTCAGGAGCATTGAGAACTAGCAAACAGCATCCAAGGAGTCATCGTTGTACACACCCACACAAGGTAAAGATTGGCTCTGAGTAGTGAAGCAAAAGAGGTATTGTATGAAAAATACGGTAACTTCTAGAACTTGCAACATAACCTCAGCCTACCAGGAAAAGCCAGGCTCATAGTGAAATCATGCACTCAATGGGACCCAAGAGAATACTCAACCAAGGCAAAAAATAGCTGCTCCAGCTTATTAACCACCCCCTCGGCATCCTCGGGACAACTGGGAGCAACCCCAGTGAGGGGAGCTGCTCCGAAATGCCCGGGTGAAACACCCCGTGTGCTGCTGCCCCTGCCCCAGGGCCCCCTCCCCACCCCAGCAGCTGCCTTGGCTGGGTTTGAGGTGGGGCAGGGTGAGCAGCAGGCTCAGACTCCCTGCGTGGCCAAGGCTGTCCCTCGGCACACCCCTGGGGAACCCAGTGCCACGAGGGAACTCGTCCTGAGGACTGAATGCACAAAATCGGAGCCGGGCCATCCAAGCTGACAGGCTGGAAGAAGGAAAGAATAAAACCTGTTAAAAACTTGGCAAGACTATAACTGATGAGGAACAGAAAGTAACTGGAAAAATGAAAACTGTACAAAAGGGATTACATGAGTAAAGGAGATGAGAGTAAGGGAAATTTAACCAGAAAAAAAAAAAATCAAGACTTCTTGGGCTCATAAAAAAAATTCTACAGAGATAAATCCATAAATGGAGTAATTTTTATACCAAAATGTTTCATACCTGAAAAAGTACATGGCAGACAGGGGACAAAGTGACGTAGTAGGCCTTTCCCAATGGCTTCCAGTAGTTTCCCTTTGGTTGTATCCCTGTGGTTTTACTGCCTGGAACAGCTCTGCTGCAGCGAGGACTGGCTGATCCCTGAGCACAAACAAGCTGCATTTCCAACCAACAAGCAGTGCCCCTGTGAAGTCCATGGGACTACTCATGCATAGCAAACACATCCCTGGGTGCTGGAAATGATGGATATAGAAATTTCTCAGCCTTGGCTGTACCACCAAAAAGTTAGCTGTGGAAAACTGTTTTCATCTCTGGAGCACAGACAACCACTTTCCTTCACTATTTGCATTATTTGCTCCCAGGTTTGAATTGAGTCTCGAGCACCTGTGTGCAATCCTGCTCCTTTTAGCCTGCCCTTCTTCACTGAATAACTGCTTCTGACAGTTTCTTAACTATATCTGAAAAGACATTATATGAGCTAGAAACAGCTGAGACAGCTGAACAGCCTTCTCCATCTTCCTCACCTGTGTTTTGTTCCATCCTTTCATTTTTAACAGGCAACTCTGTGCATTTTTTTTTTAATTAAGTAAAATACCCATCATCTTTGCAATATTTTCTTTAGAATGTTTACTTTAATTTTGGTTTCCCTGCTTAATCTTTTTCACAAAGCCGTATGCATTTTTAAATCTTCCAAGGAAAATAATTACAAAGATAATCCAGCTGAGTGTAATCAAACTGCAGGGTTCTTTATTTTCCTGGCCTTTTAATTTAATTTCACATCCTGTGGTCTTAAAGAAATATTAGGATTACACATTATATCATCTTGTTATTGTTTAGATTACATGCCAGTAAAAATAAGGGGCAACCAATTCTCTTCTTACCCACTGCCACACAGAAAACCCAAACAGCACACAGAGTCTTTTCAAAACAGAGATGCAGGGGGAGATCTCAGAGATGAGCATGAGTTAGATCCCTAGCTCCCATTTTTCCGTCCAGAACCTCTGTTTATTTGGTTGGATTTGACTAATATTACACAAGCACAGTAACTGCTTTGATTAAAAAATCTGCTTTTAAACTTTTTCAGTGCAACAATATGGATCCTGGTGTGATTTTGTAGCTTTCTTTGGATCAATATGAATCAGAAGTTTTTCACATGGCATAAAACCAGTATGGGTGAAGAATCATCAGCCAAACAACAAAAATACAACTTCTGTCTCTACCCATGCAGGAGGACCCTGCCCACATCCTAGCAGGCAGTTTTGAGGTTCATGGGGACCAGAGCACATCTGTAGCACATCTGACTACACAGCTGGGGCTTCACACCCTTCACTGCAAGCATCCAACTCCTCAGCACACAGGTCTTCATCTTCTGAGTTGGGAAATCATTAGCAGCCCTCAGCTGGCACAGCAGTACCTGGAAAGGGAGCTCATCTTCCAAGAAGTCAGACACGATGCAGGTGTGAGGTCTTTGCTGGGTATTTTTTGCAGGAGTAACGCACTGTACAGCCCGCAGGTACGCAGGAGAAAGGAAGCACTACCAGCCACCAAGCAGGTGTAGCACACCCCCGGGGCCTACACCCAGCAGTCAGAGCTGCTGAGTCCCTCCTGAGCTGCTTCTCCTCCACTGCCTTCAGTGTGGGGCAGCACGAGCCCACCCACCACCTTGCTGGGGACAAAGGCGCAGACAGGCAGGGCCCGTCTCGGGCTGAGACTGTGGCTGAGGCTTTTGTTCTGGAGCTGCTTATCACACAGACACGTGTGTTAGTCTGGTCCGAGTGCTGCTGCTCTGGTAACACTCAGCAGAGCATCACGGAGAGCGTCCCTAAAACCACCTCTTTTAGGTATTTTTGACTAAGTTCTCAGAGTATTCTTAATTGATACAAAGAGGAAAAAAGATAGAGTCACAAAGTTATGCCTATGTCTTGTATAAATACTGGAAATTCTTTTCTGAGTGGATGATTTCAGCAACACTAAGTTAAAACCTTCTGAGAAAAAGAACATACTGATAACGGAGACAGGCAGTCTCTTCCTAGATTTATTATTTAGCACTTGAGGAAAGCAATCCCATGAGATTAATGGAGCAGATGTAAAGTAGCTCTACTCAAACCTCCATGGTTAACATTTGTCCTCAAAGTTTAACTACATAATAGCTTCTCTGTGTTAATAACCTGAGATCATCATGGCTCACTACTAAACATTTTTAAAATGCCTACAAACCCGACAAGACAGAGAACAATCTAATCTTACACACATGAAGGAGCATAGTCCTCTCTCCAGTAAAAAAGTTTGGATGGAAGAGCTCTCGGTTTCTCCAGCATTGCCACATCCCAAGACCTGCTGCCCATGACTGCAGACTGGTGTGACTGGTCACAGGGAGAACCCCAAACTGAGTGTCCAGCAAGAGCACAGCTACAGCAGCTCTACCCTGCTCTGCATCAGCCCTGCTATGAAAAACCCAAAAAGGCAATCACATGGAGAGAGATTTCAAGCTACTTCCACACACACACATTTGCCATAAGCCGTGTATAGCTACAGAACTAATTCCCTTCTCTAAATAAAGGTTTTGAAGTCATTAGGACTTGCACATTCTTTTCACAAAGGCTTGAAAAATCCTGCTTTCTGAATTTCCTTGATTAAAATATAATGGAATAGTCTTGACTCTTCTGGATACTTTCTTTTCCCCAGAAAGAAATGGTTACAGGCTTGAAAAGTAATCTAATTTTTTTAAAACTACTGCTTAAAAGCACCCTGCTGCATCTAAAGCAATGGCTGATTCCATTCTTGAAATACTTTTTTTTTAAAGCTATTACAATGGTGAGCTTCTTCTGAACTCTAGAAAGAAAACCAAACTGAGACACCACATGCAAGCTTCCTCTGCTTACAGAGACAATGTTTTCCTTACAAAGCATTTTATTTTTATGTCAAGGGATGGAGGACAGGACCTCAGATTCTGCATTCAGTGCGCTGGTTAATGAAGTTGCAACAACCATATTCTCCATGGAGTTTTGGCTGTCACTATAGCCACCTTCTTTCCTTCAAAATATGCTTTTCATTGTTCTCCTGCCCTTTTTCCAATTGCTCCGCAGCCAAGTTCTTGGAAAGCAATCACGCTTCATGTTTAGGATTTATTGCTAGTCTTCTGCCAATAAGGACACACACAAATCTCTCCTGTGATCATCATGCAAAAGCAAGCTAAAAATACAGCAATTTATGAACTGTCTCATTTTGCATGTTATACAGCATCAGTGTGCATGCATCAAAAAATTCTGAGAGTATAAAAGGTTGCCCCTTTTGTCTAGGCCAATAGAAAGCTCTGCTTGGGTGCCATAAATAAGCTTATTTTAGAATTTCAGTCTACCTAAAAAGGGAAAAAAGCATTTGCATTGTGTTTCAGTGGTTGAAGGGGCTTTTTTTTTCCCTTTTACATGGTAAAGTTTGCACTTTAAAAACCCCAGGTTTGAGGAAAAAAACCTTCTTTTATCTTCCAAATTGACTGCTTTAAAACTAATTATTAAATTAGACATCACAGTTATCATTAAAACTTTGAAGTGATGAGAATTGTCTGTCTGTTTGTACAAATTTGTAAAGGATCTTGCAATTTCATACTCAAGTTGTACGTGTGTTTTGAAATGTGTTTCAGGTTGTCTGAGAAATCTCATGCCCACAGAAGCAGCAGGTAACAGCAGGGAAGGCTGATCTTATGGCTAGGAGGGAATGGCTCATGAGGAAGAGTATTCAGGCAACCACCATGCCTTGGTCATGCTTTTCTGACCATATTGTTTATTTTTCATACAAACATTGTAGTTTAATCATCAGCCTCTTTGAAAGACTTGTCTTTTATCAACTTATTCCTTATGACAGGCAAGAGTAGATTCATGACTCTGTGGATATGATTTCAAGCTTCTCTGGGTTAGGGCTGTTAAAGTTCCTCTGAAATGCTGGGAGACAGTTCTTGGTCTCTCCCAGCTCCTTGTTTCTGGTGATGCCCTCTGCCAAACAATCACGAATTGGGAAAATGAACTGGGACTCACTGCCCAGCCTGGACTCGCTGCTGGCAGCGTGGTGTGTCTCCAGTACTCGTGGCTGGATGATTCTGTGGCTCAGACATTGCTGCTGAGCCGCAGCAACGAGGAGGCTGATGAAAAGAAAGGACAATGAAATGGTTTTAAGCTGACAGAGCGCAGGTTTTGGTCAGATATTTAGAAGAAACTTCCCCTGAGCGGGTGGGTCAGGCCCTGGCACAGGGTGCCCAGAGCAGCTGTGGCTGCCCCATCCCTGGAAGTGTCCAAGGCCAGGTTGGACAGGGCTTGGAGCAACCTGCGATAGTGGGAGGTGTCCCTGCCCATGGCAGGGGGTGGAACTGGATGGGCTTTAAGGTCCCTTCCAACCCAAACCATTCTGTGATTCTACAAATATCTAGATAAATGTTTCGCTACCGCATAATTTGGGGTTTTTAATCCAAAATTATTGCAATTGTTATTATTTTGATTTTCTTTTTATGACTCCCATCTTTCTTGTCTTCCCTCCTCTGCTTGTTCTTTTCTCCAGGCAACATTAGATAGTTCCCAAATACCTATTTGATTCCTATAATTAAACCAGATGTATTTGCTATTCAGTCTGAAAAAGGGACTAGTGATTTGTGAAATGGGACTTTGCATTCAAGAAATGAGAAATTATAATTGAGGAAACAGCATAAATTTACTCCTAATAAATAATGAATGGACTTTCAAATGCAATAAAACTCCATTTTTACATGTTCAGATTGACAGACTTATGAGTATAACACAACTTATGTGTAATTTTGAGTCAAAACCTTCATATTCTGCAAAAGCATTAAAATTTCCTGAAGTTTATTCTCTGCTCAAAATTATTCACCAAAATGCATTTTTGTATGTGAACTGCATTTACTCTTTTTGTTGCTCTAATAAGATTACTCATGTATCACATGGCATCACTTAATTCTGGGTGTGCTTCTCATTGTGATCATCAGGATTCAAGTGCAAGTATTTGTGTAACAGTTACAAAACTTGCCTCCTGCTATTTCAGCTAAAAAGTTCACTTTACATCAGGGGTGAAGGAACTTATACAAGGGACACCAGGAAAAAAAAAGCTACCAAGGCCAGAGCAGAAGAGTTGCAAAATTTAAACCAATATTTGCCCTACTTCTGACTCCCTCAAACATCCTCACTGCTGGACCTCACGTTGCAGCTCTATCTAAACCTCCCTTTGCTGCTGACAGTACGTTTGTGTTCTTGCAATTGCGACAAAACTTCTGCCTTTACTAACATTTGCAGAGTGGATCCCATCATCTTCCTTCCTCTGACATTAAGGACCACGTTGCAGGCACCAACCAGCACGTAACTGAGTTAATACAGCTTTTACTTTTGACTTAACAAGTGGAAACACATGCACGTACTCGGCTTAGGCTACACATTCACCCAGCTAAATCTATCGATGGAGTCTGCAGGACCTGGAGCAAACGTATTTTTAGATACCACAATCCTCAATATATTAACTTGCTTTTACTCTTGGTCTGCCATATGCTGTCTGTCTTCTTCATCTGCAGTGAAAACCACCTACATTACTCCCTGCAAATTTTAAAACAACTCCACTCGCAGCAGCTTCCAACAGTAACTAAACATGTGGCAACATATGCAATACAGCAGCAATACTTGTGGCTCTGATGTCAGGTACATCACTTGCCCTTTGTTCTTCACTTTGAAAAATTTCATATCCCCTCCAAAAAAGCTTTAGAAATAAATTAGCACCAGGCCTCCAAAAAATGTTGTTGGAGGTTCATATGTGGTTTAAAGAACAGTTGGAATGTAGTTTGGAGTAATTCTTGATTAATTTCTGCCATTTGGATTATAGCTAACAGCTTCTTTAATACGAGTCTAACACAATAAAACATTACTGTAACCATCTTCCTGAGAATGGCAGAAAAGGACCATAAAACTGAGCAGCACATTTAAAATTACTTGCAAAATATCGGCTCTCTGTAAACAACACACAATAACTGTAATTAATACCAGTCCTTTAAAGAGTTCCTAAAGTCTACTGAAATCTAAAACAGCATTGCAGGACTGGTAGCAACAACTGCTTCCTAAACAATATTTAAAATGACAACAGAAAATAAAAATTCTCCATCAGAAGTCAAAAAGACATAATTCACCAATCTGCTAAATGGGATAACACCTTTGCCCTTATTATTTTTAGAGCTTTTTGGGGAGGATCTCGGGACTTTACTCTTTAGCTAAGCCTCACAAGTTCAACAGCCTGTGAGTTATATAAACATTATTTTACAATGTGAACTATTTTCCCAGCAAAAGGATCACTCCAGGGGAGGACTATTTGAATGATCTCTTTAACCAAATGAACGCTGCTTTACTCATACTTCCGCAGCTTCAGGGTGACCGAAGCTGAAGCCCACCCCAGCGGTGCCAAGCCTCGCTCGCAGGCAGCTCCAGCACTTCGGAGGACAGTGGAAAACAAACAGGCTGCAGGTTGTATCGCACCTACGAATGCCTAGTCCAGCAAGTGTTTTCACAGAAGAAAGTCTGAGTAAGGGCTTGGACAAATGCCTTATTTTAAGCAGTAAGCAAGTAAATAAATACAAACATTAAGATGGCTTGGAGCAGACAGAAAGCGTTCGCGACTTGGCAGCGATGCCGCAACCGTACGACGTGTTGCTTATGCGTGGCGCTCCCGCTCCAGCCGGAGGGATGCTCCCGGGCGGACGGGGGCTGCGCGGGGAGCCGGGGCGAGCCCCGAGCCCCCGGCCGCGCCATGCCCGGCGCCCGGCTCCGCGCCCCGCAACCGTGGGAGGATATCCGCCCGCGCGGGGAGAGGAAACCGTGTCCGCTCCCGGCAGGGGGGAAGAAAAGCCCCACGAGCCCGACCCGCCGGCGGCTCTCGGGGTTCGGCTTTGCGAGTCCCCGGGGTCGGGACGGGGATGTTCAGGGAGCCCCGCGTCGCAGCCGGCAGCCGAGCGTGTTTTCAGAGCGCCCCGCGCCGAGCAGCGGCGGCTCCGCGCCGGCGGCTCCGGCATCGCCCGGAGCATCCCGCTGCCCGAGCGCGGCGGCGGCCACGGGGGACAGCCCCCGCTCGGAGACCCCCGCGGCACCCGCGGGCGGGGGGCTGAGCCCCCAGTCCCTCTGTCCGGCTCCGGCTGGGGACAAACACGCTCTCAACAATGGGCATGTTTGCAGCAACATGATCTCACCTAATAACGCCGAATAAGGCAATGACTGTACGGGGAAGCGATACGATCCTGCCGGTCTCACCACACGGCGCGGAAAGCTATTTGCAGATTTGCTAAGCCCTTTTGAATGAATGCATCTGCAGCTGACCTTTAACAATAGACGCTGAAATAGCACAATCTGTGGGACCAGATTTGAGGGGGGGAGGCGGGAAGGGGGAAGGAAGAGATGGGTGAATATTGTAATCTCTGCAATCTCATTCACTTCCTTTCCCAAACCCCCGCGCACTGGGAAAAAGCGGTATTTTTCTTTTCACTGGGGCTCCGTCTCAAACAAGCCGCTTCCAACGCCGGCACAGCCACATGGCACCCCGAAAGCCGCCGCCGGCGGGACCGGCGCGCATCCCCGCCGGTGCCCGCCCGCATCCCGCGGGCATCGCTCCGCGGAGGGGCGACTGCGACAAGGATGCTCCTGCCCCCTCTCCCCTCCCGCCGCTCTCTCACCTTCCCTGGCTTTCAGCAAAACGGTGTTGGCAACGATGTTTTCCAGCTCCATTGACGAGCTCGGGCAGCACAGGCAGCGGCACTGCAGCAGGACGTCACTCCGAGGTGCGGAGTCTCCGGGCGACCACCCGCCTCCTGCCCCTAGCGCGTTATCCCCCCGCACATCATCCCCGCCTGCCTCCCCGCTCCCCCGCGCTCCCCGGGCGGAGGCGGCGCTCCCCGCACTGCCTGCTCCGCCGCGCCCCGCTACTCCATCCTCCGCCCCGCCGGCTCCCCCGGTGGTTTGAGGGCTCGGGCGCTCCTGCCTCCCTCCCCCGGGGGTGTGGCACCGCGGAGCGGCCCCGCAGCCCCGCGCAGGCGCCGGCCCCGCCGGCCTGGGCACGCCGGGACGTGTAGTCCTGGGGCGGCCCCGCCGCACCTGGCGCCGGCTCCGCAGCCGCGCAGCGTCTCCAGGGAGGTGCGGCCACCGCCCACCTCGGGGAGGGTGAAAGCACAGGCAGAGGCACCGATAGGGGCTGGCCAGAGCGTCCTGGGCGGCGGGAGTGGCTGTTCGGTGCTGGCGATGCGCGGGGCGATGCGCG
>WBMZ01001363.1:0-13822 GCA_013400975.1 Atrichornis clamosus
GTCTTTCAAACTAAGACACTGGCTACAGAACATATGCTTTGGACATGTTCTCTCTACACTGAACTGCCTTGCAGAGAAGAACAAAAGGCTTTCTAAATACAGCTGAATTTGGATATAGCTCACAGGACAGAGCCTATAATGAGCTGTGAGAGCATTCAAGGTGAGTATGAAATGGTCCTAAGAGCAAATCTGTGGGCAACACAACACTGACAATGCTTGAAGGGTTTCAAGACGACAGTCTTGCCTGTTATTTCTACATAATGCTAATAAACATGTAACAGCCACCCTTTCCTGGTGTATTATATTTACACGTGTGCTACTATATCTACAACATCTGTTTTCTCCTCAGGAAAAATTGGGGTAGGTTGCTTCTAATGAAATTGTCTAAAGGAAAATTATCCATCCTTTCTAATTTTTCCATGAAAATAAAAAAAAAATAGAAAATAATATGCGAAATCATAGTCTTACCTTACACCAAGTTATGCAATTATGGAGAAACAAAACCAACAAAAAAAACCCAACAAAAAGCCCCAACAGCAGGTGCACCATTACTAGGGTTTTTTTCCCTTTTTTTTTCCCCTCTTAAGTCAGCATCTTCTTTTCACAACTTCGCACATAGAAGCTGTAGGATCACTTTTGCTTTGTCATTATTATTCTTCCTTTTGCTCTCCTACAATAGCTTTACTCAAGGAAATATCAATCAAGACACCACCTTTCAAAATATATTTTCATGTCTGAATTTGCATGTTCTGTAATATTCAGAAGCAGAGACCTGCCAAAAATGAATCCTTAATGTGTACACATAAATCCAAGCAGTGAAATGATCACCAAATCTGAAATTGCAAGCAAGTTCTAGAAGAAAGCAATGTCTCCCAAACCCTTCTGAACACTCAGGTGCCTCAGTTTTTTGCGGACCACTCTGATCACCTTCAGGACGTTTAGAACACTTTGGCTCACGAGTGTTATCAAGTGGGGCCTTCAGGCATTTTCAGTGGGGTTGAAAGTACATGGGAAGCAAACAGATCAGAGAGCACTGCACAGAGAATGTTAAGGGTAAATTGCATTCATGTCACAAAGCATTTTCATTTTTTCAAGGAATCCAAGCTGCAGGCATTTTGCTGTCACTAAAATAAAAGATTTTTTCCTGAACTTCACATGTGAAGAACAGAATGTTAAAAAAGCACATTAAAAAACAGCGTCAGCAGCCACTACAATTTTTTTCCAAATCTGAGGGAAAGGGGTAGGACTATCTATTACAGATCACATAAACCATATGAGAAAACCCCACGTCATCAGATATGGAGTTTATTTAATAAAATCCACATTTACATGCCAAGATAAGTCTCACTGAAGTTCTGTGGAGCTGCAGAAGCAAGGGCAGGTTTGATAAATTAAAAGTTGGGTCTCACCATTGTGCAGCTTGTGCAAGTCCCTCCTTTCCCACTTGCCCCTTCAGTCCCTGGACAACTGAACGAACTCACTTTATTTACAATCTAAATTGTCCTCCTACTGAGAAGGACAATGTTGCACCTCTCAGCAGAGCAAGCTCAGTACATTATTTATAGTCCAATTTTAATTATTTTTCATAACCCACTGAGAAAAAAACTAACTAAAAAGACAAGCAACTTAATTGTCCCAATTTTTCCTTCTGCACACTGAGGGAAATTCTCTGGGTTTTACTGTCTCAGGAATAAAAAAGTTAATGCTACCCCCAAAGAGAAGAGCACGGGTGGAGGCTGTCTTGAGAGTATGATGTTATATCAGTACCATACACACACAGCTACTCAATGCTCTCTGAACTGTCTTCAGGAAAAACTGTCTTCACCCAGGCAGCTCTAAAAACATGCACCTGCTTCTCAGAGAGTAATCTTTTGTTACAGAGGCAGTTATGAAACCAGCTGTCTTGTGGAGAGCCACCTTTTATGTAACTAAATAAAATCCTCAATCAATCATCCACAAAACTAAATTAAGATCCCTTTTTCATAGTCTAGAAGAAGAATATTCATTTTCTTCTGCTTTGTTTTTATGAGAGGAGATGGTGCCTTTTTCCTTAGAAAAGAGGAGCAATACTAACCCTGTTTTACTCGTAATTCATAAACTCCAAAACAAATCTATTGAAGCTTTCACCAAAATGTTTGTCTCAATATTTATGAACTAGTAATTTAAAATAATATGAAGTAAAAACTGCTGAGCAATACTTTAGGAGAGCAAGGAAGTGCCAGAGAAGCTTCCAGTAAATGATGTAAGAATCCAACAATTGACCAGTTTGTCTACATTTAAAGCAGAATAACCTTCTCTTTCTTATGTCTCTGCTTCAGTTTAGTTTTAAAACTAAATGGAGTACTTTAAATGACACTAAAACCCAAGTGATTTGTAAAACAGTGTAAAAATGACATCATCCTGAACAGGCCAGCACTAAAACATCCCATTACATTTTCTCCTCTGAGGGGAACAAAGATTTCCAGGGCTTCATTTGAATACTAACTTTGAGTACAGAGAAAAAGTGGCTTAAGAACCTTATACTGAATGGACAAAAACTGAATCCCTTTCAACACAGCAGTGCTGGGCACAAAGGCTTGCAGTATATACAACATTTACAATTACTAATGACCAATTATCTGCTAATTAAACCTAAGTGGCTTTGCACCCTAACCAATGGCTGCATTGGGATACCACAACAGTTCTTTATTCTAAATGGTAATTACTGAAAAGCTTAATGTAAGGCTGAGGAGGCAAAGTGTGAGTATTGGCATGTAACTACTTAAAGTTGGGCAACAGAAAATGCTGAGACTGGAGAAAAAAAACCCCAACATCTCTCTAGTCTTGTGTCTCACCTGGACATTAGACATTTTAACCTGAATTTCAAGAAAGAATCTATATGCACTGGGGATACAAACCTGAAAAAAAAGTTATGTCCACAATTTTTCCTGTCTGAGTTTTTTTCCTTGTGGCTTGAGACTTTCTGGCTAATTGGCCATTGTGGTAGCTAGTCTCTTATCACATGCTTTTTTTCCTTCTAATGAGTTGGGAAATTTTAATAAAATTCTTACTAAAAAATTGTTGCACCAGAGAGGGTGCAGTGTTCCATAGTAAAGAGAAATATGGCTTTGAAAATGCAAGGAAAGTTGTCAGACATTTTGGCACAGTTTTACCGTGAAGTTTGACATATACTTCAAAATATCTTGTTTTATTACTTTTCTGGCATAAATTGAAATCTTAATAAGAACTTGATATTTCCCTATCCTAAGAAAGCACACTGAAGGCATAGGATAAGGGGTCAGGCACCTGTGCAGTCCTCCTTCCTACATCATAACAGAGCAGAGGAATCCCGTGTTCATGGAGGGATGGAATGGGAGGAGACACCACCCAACCAGGAAGTCTGGACACAGGGGGCAAAAAGAAGCACAAGGAAGAATGGCAAATAAATTTGTTGAATCTTAGATAAAAGTGGGAGAGTTTGATTAGAGAATGTCCTGGTTTGAGACAATATACGGAGAAAAATGCCCTCCCGGGGGGAAGGCAGACTATCAGCCACCCCTCCCCCACCAGGTCCAGACAGAGGCAATTCCTTAGAGGTAGAATGAAGAGAAAACCTGTTTATTTACAAGATATAGGAAATAAAGAACAACATGAAATGATAAACTACTTGCAAAGGAGAAACCTGTGAAAAGTACAGAGTCCTTGGCGTGGTCCCCCGCTGATGGGCCGAGGCAGGGTCCCTTTCCCCCAGCGGTGCTGGCACTAAGACGACCTTCTGTCCTGGATCCGAGCTTGGTTGAGAAGCAGTTTCAGGGAAAAAGGAGAAAAAAAAAAAAAGAAAAAAAACCTGGCCAAAACAAATTAAAAAAGGGAAAAAAAAAACCCCAAACCCCGACCTCTCTCTTCCCTGCTCTCTGTGGCAGAGCCGAGAGCTTAGGAGTGAGTGAGCGAAGGAAAAAAAAAAACCAAAAGCAAACCCGCCTGAGTCCCAGCACAGGAGCATCCATGTTTGTCCTTGAAACTTCTTGGAATCGAGTCAGAGGCACAGAATTCATGTTTAGTATAAAGCAGCAATATGGGATAACAAAACAGCGTCATACACTCAACCCAAGACNCGTAATACACCCAAGACAGAGAATTATTTTAATCATTCTCTTTCCAAGTGGTTCACATTGTAGTGAAGAAAAAGATAAACATTTCTCTCATTTAAAAAAAAATTTTTTTTTAATTTTCATGACATGAAATTCCAAACTTTGATATATCATCCTGATCTTTTTCTCAGAATAAGAAAAGTCTTCAAAAAATCCTAGATCTATTCAGCTTTCTGAACTCTTATCTAGTTTCCCTCATATGAACTGTGAAAAGATCTCTTGCCCAAATGTACAACTTCATACTTTGACGGAGTTGGAAAGCAATTCCTTATTTCTTCTACATAAGGGCAAATCACTTTAAAAATAAGCATTATTTGGCAAAAATCACCCTAAAGCACAACATACTCAACAGTTTCTCACATAAGTGATGGAAAATTTACAACAAAAGGCAGAGAGAGGGAGAAATGAAGAAAAATCAGGTAAAAGAAAGATGTGAAGAAAAGGTTAAAGAAGAAAAGGTTAAAGAAGGGGAAGCCGTCATTTCCTAAGGGCACAAGAAAAGTAAGTGTGTGTGTGTGTGTGTGTGTGCGCGCAATAGCATAAACTATACAGGGAAAAGGGAATGTAGGAGAAAAAATAAGAGTAAGCCTGTTTTACTTTTAAAATACACACTGATTTGTTTTTCCAGGAATGATACTCTAGGCTCACCAGTAATTCTTTCTGAGTCTTACATGCTGCTGGCCTTTTCTTTTTTTTTTTTTCCAGAACACCAAACAGTGAAAATACCAAACTATTTCCAATTTGAACTGATATTCCAAGACCTTGTTAGTAGTCAGTACAGAGAATTCCTCTGCAGCATGTGAAAATAAATATTTCTGTCTTTTTGTACCAAATCTGGTTTATGTCATGCTATAGTTTAACTACTAACATGACGCTGAGACGATTAATACAACAGCAAGTCTCCTAACTCAGAAAATATCCTATATTTTACACTGGGGCTACACAAAAACCCTCTTCTGAAACAGACACTGACAGAGACCAATAGTAGATGCTGTAACTTAATCTCAGAACCCCAATGATGTCAAACCTCTTGAGCATCATACACAGTTTATGGTAGGGTATTATCACAATCCTTCAATGGAATTACAGTTTTGTAACTAATCTCTCCCTATCAGTTACACCACACAGAAACTGTGAAGTCCAAATACAAAGCGACCCATAGGTGTGAATGATTGCACTTGAGTCTTTTCCCCCAACCATATTTCTAAGCCTTAGAGTGATAAATGGTACAGCAGTTACAAATGGGCCATAAGGTCAGTGGAACTAAAAGCTGAGAGTTCAAAGAAAAGTCACAATTCTTCAGAGTTCAGCAAAAGGCCAGAGACTGATGTTGCAATGCTTAGTGATAAATGGCCAGGGTTGTTATGCTCCAATTAGAGAAGATGGGAGATTGGCAAACAATCCTGGCAACGGGAATGCTACAGCCTCAGACTATCCACATCATCTCACTAGTCTCTGAGTGTTAGGGTTTGCCTGTATTAGTCAAAAAATTTGTCATTGACAGAAGCTTAACAGTCACAAATAAACTGGCCACAAGAGGTTCTGGTAATATGGAAATTAATCACACAAATTCAAAATAAATCAGTCACATTTCCACTAGTTTACAGAATCACACTGAAGGCTGAGGACAGAGGGACTTTGTCCTGAACAAGATTTATCATAGCAGACTGAAGGCCAAATATACTGACAATTTAGGTACCTAAAGTGAGAAAAAGTCAGGAGCTAGAATTTAGGGACACGAATTCAAAAGGCTGATGCAGGAACAAACCTGCACAGACACCTGAATCTCCACCTGTGCCACTCAGAGACGTGGAGGTTGACAGCATCTTTCTTTCCTGGAAAGGGGACCATGTTTAGACCATTTTCTCAGGCATTGAAACAACTGGATTCCAGACACACCCCCCTCCTGCCACTCTTACAATCCACATGAACAGCGATGAACTAAAAATAGATATATATATTTGTCAGAAGATTCTTAGAGACAGAACGTGAGGAAATTTTGCATGAAACAGCTATTCATGCTACCTGCAAATATTCTTCAGAGAATATTAGTGCCTACAATGAAATTACTTGAATGAAATAATTAGTCATACTCACTTCTGTATTATTGTTTTACAGGATGGATTAAATGTCCTAGTAATGCCAAACCAAGTCACCTATTAAATGAATGACCAGGCCCCAAGACTTAAAAGAATTTGCTTGCCTTTGCTAGAATTGCTACAATTGCAATGGGAATAGGAGACACTGTTCACAACATCCACCCAATCTCTGATTTCCCCTATCAAATCACTCTTTACCATGGAACTTATCCTTTGTTTTCAGAACTTCACTAAAAATAGTATAAATATTGTTAAGTAAAACATTCATAAGGCAGGAAATGGGGAACTTAATCACATATACAGACTGAACAGAGTTTCTTTATCTGCTCATGTAACATTTGCTAAGTGAGTGTTCACGCCCTCATTACAAACGCTAAATGTGTAGCTATTCAGTTCTCCACTGCAAAGTCACTACCCTTGGTTCATAAAGTTCTTGAACTACAAATGGCTGGAGATTAGGAAAATATTCCTGGGAAGTTTTACTGCTTGCTGACACATTACACTTTCTTCCTTCAGCATCCAGTGCTGGCCAGTGCCAGAGATGTAACCCTGGGCTATGTGGCCCCAGTGGTGCTGGGGTTGGTTACAATGCTGGTGTCACACACACACTACACCTGCAGTTAACTCTGCTGCCTCTATTCTCACATCAGAGAACTGCATTTATTCTACCAGGGTTTTTTCCACTTTGGAACACATGCTCATCTGAGTGCAAGGAATATGCTTTCATCCAGGTGTATATTTTGACACCTAAAAATATTTAGAGATAATTTTGCAAATAGGCCTGCTTTAGCAAGACAGCAAGCCTGACTCATCTATAAATTCTCTGCAACTTAAAATGCAATCATTTAATTTAATTTTGCTACAGTCACTGGCTCCCATTCTGAAGCATGCTTGAACACTCACCTGGGCACAACATGAGCAAAACTTGTTTAGTCTGAGTTCATAGTTTGGGTTGGGAGACACCTTAAAGACCATCTCATTCCAACCCCCTGCCATGGGCAGGGACACCTTCCACCAGACCAGGTTGCTCAGAGCCCCGTCCAACCTGGCCTTGAACACTTCCAGGGATGGGGCAGCCACAGCTTCTCTGGACAACCTGTTCCAGGGTCTCACCACCCTCACAGCAAAGCATTACTTCCAAATACCCAATCTAAACCTACTCTCTTCCAGTTTCAAGCCATTCCCCCTTGTCCTGTCACGTGCTCTCTAAGTAGTCTCTCTCAATTTTTTTTGTAGACTCCCTTCAGGTACCAGAAGGCTGAAATTAGGTCACCCCAGAGCCTTCCCAGGCTGAACAATCCCAATTCACTCATCCTTTCTTCACAGGACAGGTGCTGCATCCCTCTAATCAACTTGGTGGCCCTTCACAGCAGTAGCACAGGCAGAACAGACAAGGAGGCAGCGAGCATGTGGCAGCAGTTTGATAGCAGGCCTGGGGTGGACAGTGAGGCAATAAAGGAGAGGCCAGTGAAGGAGGAGGCAATGAAGAAAGGTGAGAAAACAACACTGAAGTCACATGGGTGACTCCCAGCAGATTGATCTATAAGGGGACAGTGGTTCTCATTCACTGAACTAAGAATCAGTTCACAGAAGTCCACTATCATGAAGTCATCCTGTCTTCTGCCAGCTAATTTGTAGCTCATTTAGTGGGGACCACACTCATTTTGGACAGAAATGTATTTTTAATACACTGTAAGTGGGGTAATGCTTAAATTATCTGTAATATGCCTTCTTTTGCATTCCCTTCCTTTTCTAATTCCCTCATTATCTCATACCTTTCAGGCAAAGCTGGGATCTCACAGACCGTGTAACTTGCTCCACAACCCTGATTCACTCCTTGGAGGTGGTGGGAGCAATGCCTGGCATTTAGAAAAGCACTCTTCAAGCGCTAGGCGATAAGAGAGTCACATGGTCACAAGCCCATTTCACCCTGCCAGCAACACCCAAATGGTATTGTTACAGACTGCCCTACACACTAACAGAGAAATCCTGTGGAAGCTCAACATTTAAACGACAAAAAAATGAGGGCAGAAACCAAGGGATTTCAAGATTTGCTATTCATTCACAACTATGGCCCCAGATTCATTCAGAACACCCTGGCTCTCAGGGCTTATCTACCCTTCTGAGACACAGACTCACACATCTGGTTTGATCAAGGTGGGATTTTACATGACAGAGAAACACTGTGTTCAAGCTGTTCCAAAAAAGAATTCTTCTCAGCGATCCCGAAAGGAGTTTTGAACTCTGATCTTCAAGATCCCAAAGCTGCAACTTGATCCTCAGCTATTCTGGAGAAAGTACCTCTGGCTCTTGCTGCAGCTATTCCACTTTGTATACCCAGTGCAAGGAGACTGCCTGGACAGCTGGTGGCTGGGGAAGCCTCTCCACTCACGCAGGCAAGACAGAAACCTCAGGAGGAACCTCAGCTTCCTGGTAGGAGCTTTCACAGTGGTGTTACTTCCTACTTGACAGCCCAACCTTTCTCTATCCTCTTGCACTCATGCAAAGAGTGGTTAGGAAGATTTCTCATGAATCAGATCGGGTTTCTTTAACGAGAAAATTTCCCATCAGCTCCACTCACACAAGGCAGAGCTGTGCAGGCATCCTGACAATCCCTACCTGGAAGCAGTCTGCTGAAATGACAGCCAGAATTCAGCTTTAGGGAGGTCTGGCTTCTCCCTGACAATTTCAACCTCTGAGACAAAATCAGCAATTTTGAGAGCAAAGATCAACCTCGCTTCAGAGTCTGGGCATCAGAAACTGGCAATTGTTGCAAGGCAAACACTGAACTTTGAAGTCCTGCCCTTTCATTTAGTACTGCAAAAGTCCTTATCACTCACACTTAAACCACAGTGACTTTTCTCCAAAGTGCACATTGCACTGAAGCTCTCTTGCAAAAGACTCTGAACTTTTATCTTCCATTTTGAGAATACTACTTGAAAAAATACAATTTGGCACTTCAAAAGAGACATTTGACTTGTCCTTGTCTCAAATGATTGCCCCTTATAGCCCCTGAGCAACTGCAGCTTTGGGAGCATTTCAAAGAGAAATGCTCTAGCATTTGGAATCAGAGAAAGTAGTTTGAGCTACTGTAATTCCCATTATCATCTCCTTTGAAAATGTGCTATTGCTTAGCGAGACACACAGCTTAATTTTCTCAGTCCTACTTTTAAGCTGTGGTACCTAACAAGGCTGATACTTAAAATGAAGAAAAGGTGGTTTAATGGATTTCTTTTCATTAAATAAGAAGAAAATAATAGCTGCATCCATTTGGGGTAGAAATAGATTAAAAAAAATCATTAAGTTCTTAACACTTGTATTAAAATGCAATGCTATCCTTAAGAAAACAATCATTATCTTCCATCTCAATGAAATATAATGTGTGTGTACACTCATACATACATTGTATGTCAATGCACACAAACCCAGGTTTTTCTTTATTTAAGTGACAGCATGTGGAAACAAACACACTTTGATGTACATACCTATGCTCTAAACTCATTTACCATACTTGAAAGGCCAAAAACCCCAACAACAACAAACAAAAATTTCCACCCCAAACTGAGAATTACCAATATTTTTCTGCATTTCATTTAAAACACTTCATTATCCATTCTGCTCTCTATTAGGTTATCAGATATGATCCTTCTGACTTAAAATCTTATAGCAAGGTTACCAAGAGGAACAGAATCAGGTCAGCACATTAAACTAGATTTTTCTTTTACAACAGCTTCCAGGCAAATCTTCAGATTTTCCATGTTATTTACAAGGACATTAAGAAGGTCTTGTGCTTTCTACCTCAGTGATTTATTCTCCCCATATGCAGATGTGGTAATTCTTTAGAAGCTGGTTAATTAAATGTTCTAGCAATAACAGTAGGATCTTGACAGACAAACTTTGATTTACCAACCTTATAAAAAGGCTGTCCTTACTTTTCATAATCTGACTTTACTATGGGATGTGCTAAATGAGAATAATAATCCTTAAAATAAATTAGCTAAAAAAGTTTGTGCCTGACACCCCAAGATACGGCTGCAAACACAGTAAATGTTTTTACATAAGGATTTGACAACAATTTGTTCTAAAATATTTATGAAAAGTATTTGTACTATCAGAGGTATCAAAAGTTAAAGTATTATTAGAAATGACTTGGTGATAAGAGGTGCTCTTAAAACACACATGTACTATTTTTGTCAAATACAATTTGCATAACAGCAGTACGCTCCCACAGAGGGTTGTTGAGAGATGAGGGTAAACAAGATCTTCATTCAGATAGATTCCTTTTTTTTTTTTAAGGTAGTATTTATTTTACATTCCAAATAGGACTAGGTGTTTTTCTAAACACCACTGTATTTAACCCCAACTATGAGAATTTAGTATTAGGGTTCAAGTGTCAATTTTCCTTCTATTCTGTTTTCACTTGGACTATATGGACTCTCTTCATGACCTTGGTTTGATACAAACCACAGAACATCTGGAACCACATGTGTTTTGCTGACTTGATTCATGCCGGATTAAAATATTTTTATTTTAACTGGTTCACACCACGTGATGTAACACTTTATTACCACCAGAAAAATTGTCAGAAACCATCTCCTGTGTCCTGTCTGCCTTTTCCAATCTTCTACCCCACAGCCTCCATGCTGCAGAAGATTTTGAATCACTGGGACTATTAAATATTAGATGTAGGGCTGTACAGTGTGAACCACATGATTCCCCTCTTGCAGGGAGTTGTAGGTTGGTTGTAAGAAAGTTTTCAATAATTACTGAGGTTTTGTATCAAAAGTAACTGATAAACCTAGAGTTGTTACCCACTTCTCACTCAGTCAGAGGCAATAGTGTTACGGCTTTAGGCAGTGAATTTACAGGAGAATTAATTGCTTACAGAAGATTTTAGACAAGAGGAATACCTGTAGGAAAAAGAAAAGCTGAGCAATGTCAGATTTACATGAGATGAAGAGCAAGTGGCAAATGCACTAAAAGATATTTAGTTAAAACTAATGGCATCTTTTTCAAGAGGCTATTTTCTAGGAATATGCTAGTTCTGTATACACATATTCTGTCAGACCCAACAAAAAAGTCAAACCTTATCAAAAATGTAACAGCACACGCAATCAAGGAACATGCTCTATAGCCAAGATGCTAATATTTGTTTTCTTAAATGCAAATTGGAAAGCTGTAAATTTTCACATCAGATAATATCACAGCAGTAGTCAGTCATACACACAATCAGATTTGATATACCAGTTTTATCACCAGAATACCAGTACAGAAGACCTGCAAACAATGACAACAAATAAATCCCACCACTCTGCTACCTGAACATGCTCAGCAGCTTGCACAACTGGACACTAAGCATAAGACCACAACGGGACAGAGTCTTCCCTAGGCTGCTTTTCTTTACTTTTAGGAAAAATACTGTTCTTCAGTTACTTTAGGTTACATAGCTCAATGAAAAATTATTAATATTCTTCCTGCAGAACTTAATAGTACACTTATATCAAAGACACCATTAGCTTTCTTCGAAAATCCCTTAGGAAAAGTCTTACCTTATGAGGGGGAGATAAATTAAACCCAAGTTTGCAGTTTGAGACTTTCTTTTTTCTTCTAAAGATGAATTTATCTCTTTTCAGTTCAGTACCTCTGTGCTCTCTTCTGACCTACTTTTGTCTGTGATAAATGCCAGAGTTTCAGTGGAGTCACTTGAGCTCCTGTAAGAAAAGAACTGAAGTAAAAAATGAATGCACTCAACATTCCTGCTCTGACAGATTGCTTGACAGGACACTAAAAGTCTTGCAAGGCTATAGGTGAGGTAAAGCCCCAGAACTGCCATTCTTTTAGACAAAATTGCATTTTGGTTTTCTACTAATTATTCTGTACTAACATAATGAAGTTAAAGCCCATTCAGGCCAAGCAGGTCTAAAATTTGTACAGGCCTGATACAGGCTCGTTTATAAGATTCATTCCCAGGGGAATGGCATGACCAGAAGAAATTCAAATTAAATTTCAGCCTTAGTTTAGACAGGAGAAAGACCAAAAAAAAAAGCTTCCTACTGAGAGGCACTGCAGAGCACAGCTGGCCAAAGAAGTTTCTCAGTTTAACTACTCTCTCTTCTTCTCCTACCCCAGTACCTGTCAGGGAACGGTTCCCTCTTGCTGATGGAGGGTTAGGAAATCGCATGGAAGACTGAACACAGGTGCACCTGCTCCTGCAGAAATGGGCAGAGAACAGCCACAGAATGTACAGGGTGGCTTCCCATCCCAATCCTTCTGGGTGGATCCCAAGGCGTGTCACAGGATCCCCCACCCAAGTGCACACTGGAGGATAAGGCAGGCAGGAGAGCTCAGACCCCTCGGGCAAAAAGAACATTAAAAGGGCTGTACTGGCCAGAGTCAAAAGCTCTTCCAGCCCCATATGCTCTCCCAAATGCTATCCTAGGGAAACACCAAGGCCAGTACATAGTGATTTTCGCCTCCTGTTTGCTCCCAGCTTCCAGCCCCCAGCAGCCTTGGGGCTCACAGAGCCAGCAGGTATGTCTTTCCAAGGTACAGCAAGGCTCACTGCTCACCCATGCTCAAGCCCTACTGGATTTATAGGACTCACTTTTCTCCACCTCAATAGGAGAACAGTCCCTCATGGAGCAAAGACTTCAGCTGGAGAAGAAACCTGAAGGATTTAGATCAGATCATCTCCTCTCCATGTAGCACATTTAAGGAGGAAAGGTTTTTCTCTGGAAACTGACCCAAAGCATCATGAAACACCTTATGAAACAGCTGGGGAGGGACATAAACAATGAAACAATATGGGGCTATATGATATATAACCTTAAGCCTTTAGATGATGTGATAAAAACATTATTAAATGATTGCTTATAGCAGAAACGTAACCAAATTGTGTTATTTTAATGCCACGATCAGGTTCATTGATTCACTGCAAATGCTCCAAAGTAATTTTAAATTCCCAGAAATCATGCAAGTGTATTCTGAGGTCTCAGTTTGTTGAATAGGCAAATGGCTGGGTGGGAGCAAGAAAGGAATGCCCAGTTCCATCCCCTATTAGCAAAAAATCCCCTTAAGATACTTTACCTGAGGCTTATGAGAACAACATTTGGCTGTTTACGCTTCTATCAAAGTCACTTCATATTAGATGAGCAAGGAAATATATTCATCAAAAGAGCAAGTTTTCCTATGTTAGAACTGTTCAATTTTTCTGAGTGTCTCCTCAGTCCTCTGGAAAAAAAAAAAAAGAAAAAACAACCCACCTTTTTAAGGAATAGGATTATCAGATTTTGGAACTAATAGTAAAACACAGTATTGCAGACATGTTAAGGGTACAGGCTTTCCCAAGCCTATGTGATAAAATTCCTCAATGTCTTTAAACAACTAAGTGAGGCTCTGAAAAGTCAATATTTAATAGCACATTTCAAGTCTTACAATGCCCACATGAGATGCCCACATGAACAGTTAAAAAAAAAAATCAATATTTAAAAGAGTACAGCTACAGCTCCTCTGCACTCCATTACTGCTGGAAGATGGGTACATTCACATGACCACCACAAAATAATGTATCCATATGTCTTAGTTTGAAAGACA
>WBMZ01001364.1:0-40191 GCA_013400975.1 Atrichornis clamosus
ATGTAGTTTTCATCATATTCTAAGGTAGTTTTGCCTGTTTTGCCTGTATTTGAATTTTTTTTTCCTCCCTCTCCTCTGTCTGGGTGCGAGAAGGGGGAGGAAGTCCGTGAGCCTGTTCCTGGCCTCTGGCCAGGCTCAAACCATAACAATTTTGGTGTTTCCGCCCGGTTAAAAGCAAAGCGTCCTTGAGCATTGTAAGAGAGATANCAACACAAGTTAGGTACTGTCCTAAATACTATTTTATGCTGCGCCATAGAATAGAATGTTTGTAGTAATCTCTGTTGTAATTGTGGTGAAGGGTCAAGGGGTGGATTTTTGTTTAGTGTTTAGTTTCTTGATGATGATTCTTAATCATATCATATGTGAAAGATAATCTCTGTGTCAAGGAACTTTTGCCATAAAGTAAGATGAAAATGGCAAGTAAAAGGGAAATACAAGTGATATACTCAAGGTCAAAAATGTTTCTGTAGACCTCACTGTTTATCTTCTTGAGTCTTATCTAAGGCAATTATATAAAACCTGGTATATTGTGTGCTGCACATTATAGTTGCTATATTACAATTACTTTGAAAATAGAGGATGTTTCTACCCACACAGTAATGAAACATCCTTTCAGAGAAACTAATGAGATTGTGTATGAACCATCTGCTGCTTGCCTTCCATTAGATCAAACACTTCGGAAAATGGGAAAGTCCCTGTTAGTCAGAGTAAAATAGAATTATAATAACAATGATCATCTGTGAACTAGGAGCCAAAAGATAGTGTGGTAGACAAGTCCAATGCCATTTGAAACACTAGCCTCTGAAAAGAACATAAATACCTCTTACATCAAACAAAGACTCCAAGGTTAAAGGAAGCTGTCTGTAATAAAACATGGACTTCATAAAAGGTTGATTTCCACTGTCAATGGAATATGTTACATCCTTCTTATTGGAGACAACTTTGCTACACTTTCATGCAGAATTTCTCAAAAGCTCGCTGAAACTAACTGAACTATAGTGCCAGGCAGTGTCAGACATTATCTACTGAAGACTCAGGAAAAAGAAAACTTGACTGCTGAATGAAAGTGCAGCCCGTGTCCAGCAGGCCCATGGGCCAATGTGGTTTGGGTGGTGCCTGTGACCAGTGCTGTGCAAAGAAGGGATGACACCTGCATTCTGGGCAGCTCTCATGAGCAGGTACCCTGTTGCAGAGGCCCTGAATAGAGAGTGCTTTTGATATGAGTTGGTTAAGGGCTTGAATTTGCACCCAGAATTTGTCACAAGATCTGATACCAACATTGTTTCTGCTCCTAATAAAATATCTTATTTTTCCACTGATGTTTATTTTCTCCTAAATACTTCCTCTCTATTTTCTTCTAGAAGGAATGTAGGAACATTATTGCTGAAATAGCCTCTGAAATTAAATTATATTTATGAGATTCATATTAGCTAACTGATTCTCACATTTATACGTCTGAGATACTTTGGAAAAGGTCTGCAACTCTAATTTAGCAATGTTTGTTTAGTTTTTTTAAAATTGTAATAAATAGCCAAACAGCATATTTTATTTTTATTACATCCACTGATTTTTAATATTTATTATAAACACTCTTTAAAAATAATGTTAGCATTGAAATTACATCTTTCAACAGCGTTCTGATTAGTTCCCTAGTTTGTTCAACAATTATAACTAAAATGGCTGTGATCTTAGGAACCCTTATTCCTGTCTGACATTCTTTCCCTATGACTAATTATTTTTCAGACTATGTTTTAATTGCAGGGTGTAGGAGGTATTTTCTATAACTGCTAAGTATTAGAAAGGGACATGCTCTGCAGATCATTAAATGTGCTACTAGGAATAAGCATTCTTCTGAGACCAATGACATTTGTCAAAATTAGTCAATGTGTTTGTTTGAGAGCAAGAGGCCATCTCCACGAAATGTCTCCCAATAATTGCTGGTGTGGTAAGTGCTGTTAATTATTTAACATGATATGGAGACCATAGATCTTCTCAGGAGAAATGGCTTCCTTTTTCTTTTTGTTTACAAACAGGATGCATTAAAAACCCAGAGGTAATTGTATTTGTTTTTTAAACAAACACAGATTAACAATTTTTTTGGTCACCTGCAAGCACGGCTAAAGAGGAGGCGAGCTAGAGACATCAAAATATTATGCATATTTCATGGCTTCTTATCAGAGCATAAAGTGATGTAAAGTAAAACTTCTAACAGATTTGGAGATTTAGGCTCAACTTAAACTAGGCCAGCATCACTGTGCACTTTCAAAGTCATTCTCTGATGAGACTTCCTATAAAGCTAGGTCAGAGGTACTGCTTTGCCATGGTGTCTCGTAAAGCTTTTGCTTTCATTCTGTCTGATTTTGGCAAAGCGAAGGCTCATGCTCTCCACAAGTGCCCTAAGCCCCAGGTGACAGCAGTATGTCAGGAGTGATTAGGGGTCTGAAAACCTATGAGCAAAGATTGAAGGAATTGGGACTTGTAGCCTAAAGAAAAGATTGAAGAAGGGACGCAGTATCAATTTTGCTAGGTAAAAGGTAGCCCTGGAAAGAGGTACTTCTCTATGTCCAGGGTAGATAGACAAGAAATAATGGGATTACGTTACATAACATAAAGTTCTGTTCAGAAATAAGTAAAGATTTCTAACCAAAAACCAAAACAAAATAGAAAAACAAAAAACCACCACAAAAAAAACCCCAAAAAACAAAACAACAACAAAAAAAAACCAAAACCAAAAAAAACCCCCAAAAAACAATTAAAGCAAAACTGGATTGAAGGGCTTCTGGTGCAATTTGAATTACTTATCAGAGGTAATTTAGACATAACGGTTCTTGCCTTGAGGGATGTGGCTTCATCAAGCTCTATTCTAGGCCTTTTTTGCAAGACATTTATCAAACCCACCTGGGAACTAAAAAAGCCTTTCCCGATGAAAATTCAATCAAACCAGGTCTGATTCTAGTAGAAAGTTTCATTTTGTCTCTTTTGGGTTTTTTTTTCCTTTGGGTTTTTATTTTGTTGTTGTTCAGAATAATCCTCATAACCGGCTGAAGACTTTTGTCCTTGGAAGGACCCAAACCACTTGCTTTGATCACCAGCAAGGGGTTTGGCATTGCAGATCCTTGCAGAAGGTCGGCAGTGCCAGGCACCCTGTGGTGCGGCTCGCAAGCACCACGCGCTCAGGAAATCATACCGTGGCTTTGCCCAGTACTCCTGACATTATAGAACACTGAAGGATATTGTTTGGCCACAGTTGCGATTATATTTGGGCAAACAAAGAGCAAGGGTCCGGATTTCTGCCCCCCAGGCCGCGCGGGGGGGAGCGGCGCTGCCGGGGTGCAGTACCCGCGCGGGGGGGCAGGTGGCGCTAGAGCCCGCGCAGAGGGGGGTCCCACGCGGCTCCTGCGCGTGAGCTTGGAAAAGGGAAAGCCTGGGGATGTTTTCTGTCTGTCCTGTTTTCTGCAGCACCCCCAATGGAAAGAACACCTCAGCTTCCTTGGTTGCTCAAAGCACGTTTTTTTCAGATTTGCCCCACATTACTAAGCTCGCATGTTTTAGGTATTTTTACAGTGTTTTCTATTTACAGCAAGACTGACTCAATATGTTTTGATGAAAAGACAATTTACCAAAAGCTGGCATTTTTTGAATACTAACATTATTCAGGGGAAAAAAGTAGAGGACTGTTAAAATACTTTGTTTCAACATTTCCAGAGCGTTGTTTTTCTTTTTCTTTTTTCTTTTTTTTTTTTTTTTTCCAAAGAGCATATTCACTTAGAAACTTCTACTTGCTTATTTGCTTGTCTAAGGTTTACTTGACTGGAGAATGGAGAACTAAAGTGAATAATATCTAAAAGTGTAAAGTGAACTTTGCACCAAAAATGGATTGGCATTGTTCAGGTAAAATGAAAAAGGGTTATTTTACACTTTTCCTGGTTTCCCAAAGCAAATAATATAATTAAGCTAACATATATTATGTGGAATACATTATAAACTGAAACTCACTTTCCCTTGGCTTTGGTTTCATCCAATGTACATGTTCCTTATTTTCACAGTTACAGTAAGTACAATTTCCAACACCTTTTGGTGTGGTTTAAGTTCATCCTTCGGTGTCTGCCGAGGGTTTTTTTAAGAGACCAACATAAGTTTTAAGACATATTGAAGAGAAAAAAGTTTTGTCAAGGGAATACATTAAGACCTCTTACAAAGTCTATGAAAAATAAAGTTAAAATGTATTGCATTTCTTACAGGAAAATTTGTGGTGTCAGATAATAGGTAGGAGTACTCAAGGGATAAAACTTATTCTTAGATGAATAATTCAAATATGTACAATAAGGATATGAGAATCACTCTCTGAGTGATTGCCTATTTTTTGTATATTATGTAATTTTGAAAACTACTTAAAAATATAAAAAGCTGAAATCTAATTTGTTGAAAGGCAAATGCTGGCAATGATAACATTTGTCTGAGTAGTTTGAGAGAATTTAACGTTAATTAGGGTTTTAATTAGGAAAACATGATTGGCGATAATTCCGTAGAGACAAGCTGTAACAAACTTCCTTGTAGGTCAGATTCAATTAACTTACAGCCAAAAGAGCATGAAACCACACTGTGACTTAACAAACTCAAAGTAGGACCCAGTTTCATCCATAAAAGAAATTGATCACACTGTTCCCATCATCATCATCATTATTAGATAGCATCAGTTGTGTTTTGAACTCTTTATCGATTAATTGCTTCATTTTTCCAGGCATAGAGTTAGATGGTCATTTTCATCATGTCTGTATGTCTCAGTATCACTGAAATTATCATTCCTGTCCCCTTCTGATGTGGAGTTTGTGCCAAAGATGGGACAATCTAAATAGTCACAAAAAGAAAATTGCTCTGCAAAATTAATATAATGAATGAACACTTACTGATATGAGACTTTATCTTGGCCTGGTGTTTCCTGTCACCATGACATCTGAGAGAGGGAAGAATTAAACTCTGCCCATAGTAGGACCTGACCAAACACCAGTTGTCAATGGTTACCATGGTTCCAAGTCCAAACAAGGCTGACAAAATCATATCCTTTTAGATTGGAACTGAATTTCATCAGCAGCGAGTCTTTGCTTGACACACAGTCAGTAGTAGATGTGTCTTTTAACTAAAAATGTTTTAATCCTTTTGTGATTAATTAATTAATATTAGACTGTCTTCTGCTGTGGTCATATTTTGTTTATTGTGTCATGAAATGTGACAGCTCACACAAGAGTCACCATATTCCAGTAAGGTCAATGCAAATGTTTCCTTATCTATTTGTTCACCACTTCAGTCAAGAGACAGTGTTCAGATCAGCAGAGAAGGGTTTAAAATGAATCTTGGTTACTTAAAAAATTCTATAACAAAATAGTTTTAAACTTTTAACTGGAGAAAATCCATTGTTTTTTTCTTTACTCTGTTCCTACTAAAAAGGCATGTTAGTTCTATATTTTGTGTGTGAGAAACCACAGCATGTTCGTCTGAGCTCCTCAATACCCCTCAGTCCCTGGTTTTGGCATGCTTTACTGCTCTTGATGTGAGTTTTCACCCAAATCACTTTGCTATCTCCAGCTGATTGGATGATCTCTCCTGAAGCAACCACTTAAGCCACTCTTAGCAAAGCTCTTGGAAGAAAAGAATTACTTCCCAGTGTGGACTTCTGTCTCACTGACTATTTACAGATTTTATGTAAGGAATTTATATACTGTGATGAGCAAAGACCCAGTAGAACAAAGACTAGGACACAGTTCTCATTTACCACTGTCTAGACAAATGTAGTTCTCATTTAAACATTAAATTTCTGTGGCAAACAGATATAGTGGAAGTTGTGCTCCCCTCTTTCCTTTTCCACCCAAGCAGCAGTGAGTTGGGATAGTAGGATGCTCGCTCTGGTGTCAGGGCATGCGGTGTGTCACATTCTTAAGAGACACATCTCAGAAGCAGAGGAAGACATTACACCCAGGTCTCTCTTCCTGCACACCTGTACTGAGTACTGATCTAATTCCTGTCAGGATCATGGCCAGCACCAGAGGTTGGTGTGCTCCTGCATGGACAGCCGTGAGCCAACAGTCCCCTGCAGAGCTTTAGTGAGAGCCAGACACCCGTAATGGGCAGATAAAGGTGCTTGTGAGCAACCTCACAGCTGCTTCATTAATAGTGAGTTGTTAGGCAGAGATGGCTTGGGCTTTGACTCTTTCACAGCAAGTGCAGTACCTATGTTGGCATTCTGAGAACCAGAGTTTTTGACAGAAGAACTTAAAAGTGTGTGTGTGGCTTGGCATGTACCACCCAAACCCAGGCATCTACTCAAATGGTAATTCCACAACATGAGGAAAAAACTTACTTGTTGAAGATTATCTAGCTCTGGATTATCTAGACCTTTCTCAAGAAAGGCCTTGACTGACCTCAGAAAAGGTTAGTGTTTACAGACTTCCTACTCAGTGGATAAATTTTCTGTAATGGCCTTTAAGGATATGTGTTTATCAGTCATTTGTTAGGTGTCAACATGAACCTTTGTGAAAAGTCTACATAATGACTCTTGGTATTTACTGTTTCACAAAGGTGTCTGTGAACTCTCTATCTATTTGAAAAGTAAAAGTTGTCACAATGACAATTACTATAAAAGTATTTGTATTCAGAGTATCCTGTATATGAAGAAAGGAGATAAGTTCTCATTTTGGCATTCATAAAAATTCAAAATAGGTCCAGCAATAAGATGTGACATAGATAAATAAAAGTCCAAAATTAAGGAGAAATTCCCAGGTGAATGTATATATGTCACAATCAGGTTAGGTTACATATTACTCACTTTAAAAAGTTTTACAGTACTGCTGCCCTTCATCGACTGTTAGAAAAATTGCAGTTTGATTTGGAGTTTGGTTTTTTGTAGGAGGTTTTTTTTATGTATGTGTGCCATTTCCACAACTGGTGCACTGCAGATGTGTAAGTAATAAGACCTCTTTGAGTTTAACTTTCCTTACAGAAGTTCATTCCTGCAGCACACCCATTGACATATCCCCCCTGAAAAAAAGATTACATAGAATTGGAATCTTTTCATCTCATTCCTGTTCCAACATGTAGTTTAGCCCCACACTAAACTTGAAACCTTTAAAAGAAGAGATTTTCTTGGTACAGTTTTAGATGCTTTCTGTAGCAGGAAATAATAGTGCTTTTAAAATGCAGTGAGCTGTCTGCAGAGCACACACACAGTCTACCCAAAGAGCATAATATTAGAGCAGTAACATGCCTCATTTCAAAGCTGAATCTATCAAGGTCTGCAGAAATAGTGTTAGAAAGTCCTTCACCAGTAGCAAATGTAATCACCTCCGAAAGTGTGAGCCCCTAGAAATGCTGAGACTAGGGAATTTCAGACCTTGATTGCAATCTCATTATGAACAAGACACATCATCTTCCATCTTTGTAAAGTGAACCCAACGTCTTGCATTTGGTTTCAGGATTGCCTCTTGCATGCTTTCAGGGAAAGAGGAATCAACAGAGGCACATGAGAGTTCAGCTTTGAGCTGTACCAGAGAAAGCTGCAAAAACTCTCAGCTTATTTACCTTAAAATATTTTTGGAGTAAGATATGCAAACAACGGTAAAGCATGAAGAACGTAAATGGTGAGCAGAAAGTGAGCAGTATGTTTGGGAGCTGTGAAAGAATTGAAGGAATGCCAGGCTTGAATTAATTTCTTATTCACTACATTTCGTAGCTTAAGAATAGAATAAAAGTACAAAACACATACATCTATCTGAAAAAGTAGACCTTGGAAAGTAAAATAAAAGCAACCAGTCTGAACAGAAAACACTCATGTCTGGGAAATAGTAACAGGAACTATTCCACAGAAGGAAAGCATCCTGGAGATGACCTTAGAGTTGCTTGTGAAGGCCAGAATGGGATGGGGGTGGGGATAGGGAGAGAGAGAATTGAAATGGGGGGTGAATTATTACTTTCCTCCTGCAGTTTATTCAGTGTAAAGTAAGAAAGCTACTTTAGAGACCACACAAGCAAAGTGCTCCCTTCAAAGGGCCAGTCACTGGCAAGGCTAAACCTTGGAAGATGCTAAGCTTCTTGCGACTTCTGTTGGCTGCACAGTAGCTGGGCATGATGCAGCCCTTTTTTGGCAGCTGGTCTCAGGAGAGTGATGAAAAAAACTCCAAACCACAGCAAACAACATAATAGCAAAACAAGACAAATGCAAAACAGGAAAAAACTCTGAGCAGACATTGCATAATTCTTTCATAAGTAAATGTTCTGTCTGCTCCCAACCTGTCCTGAACAAATCAAGCTCATCAATTAAGCAGAGAGATGCTGAAAGACAGGAGTACTTGAATTTGACTCACAGCCATAAAAACTCAAGTCAAATTTTCTGTGTACCAGAGTTTGCATTAGAGATCCAGCAGGAAAAAAGGAAGAAAATCCTTCACCACATTAATCATCTTAGGAACCTCCTGGTCTTTAAGGACTTTCTTGTAAAACATGTGGTGGAACTGAGAAGATCATAATTCAGTGAGTGGTTTTAGTGAAATCAGAATTACTATTTTTAGAAATGCTTAGCAACTGGAGCAAGGGAAAATCTTCCCAAAAACAAATTACATTTTTCAGAAAATTACTGGTGCCTTTTCTATACTTAAAACCTACAACAGTCCTTAAGCAGAGACACAGAGGGGTGCAAAGGCATTTCTACAAATATATACACAGTTTACAAATGACTTTTAACCCAGGTATTGCCTGGGTGAATGAACAGTTTAACTGTGCCACCGCTCCTGATGCCCGCAGGATAGTAGGGAAGAGAGTCTGTCTCAGAAGTGCTGGTTGTTGTGGAGGTCCAAGTGGCACTCTGCATGCCAGGTCAGGTCTATAAGGACATTTCTGCCTGTAAGTGATTTCCACGTTCAGCTCATGCCAGTAGAGCTGGTTTATGAGAGAGGTGGTTATGGAGACTTCTGGCACCAGCACTTTGGATAACTGAATGTATAAGAAGCCAACTGCACTGTTCATTTGTGAGTTTCCCAAACACTTCTGAGAAGTCATGAAATCCACAATGAAAAATTGCACAACAGATCTGGGCAGCAACATCAGGTATTTAAGATCTGGGTTCTTGGTTTGTGTTGGACTGAAAAACAATACTCTAAAAATGTTTTCACAAAAGCAGAAGTGAGTTGAGATGTCTGGTGTGAGGGTTCCTCATTTCAATATGTGACTGTACAAGGCACACAGCCGTGCGAGGGAGAACTAATTCATTCCTCGTATGGAGTGCTCTTGTTCAAGTTAACTGATCACAAATGTCCTAAAAGAAAACTAGGGTTCATAGACAACTTCATATGGCTTGCCCTTGGCCAAGGACATTCCAGCAAGTATGCATGAAGGCTTCTTCTGGTTTTTGAAAAAATTGAGATTAAAAAAAAAAAAAAAATAGAATCTGATGAAAGTTTTTCAAATGAAAATTCCTCTAATGAAACACTTCAAAACAAGATATGCCCTTATATGTTGCACTTTTTGTTCCACTGGAAGCACTCCTACTGGTGGTCATGAAGGTGAAGGCCTTAAACCTTTCCCATTTATGTACAGGAACAGAAGTAACACACAGGATGCTCTCTCAGGCTTGTTCTTTTATGTCTTAGTGCTTGGCTGACTGGAAGCTTTCCAGTTTCAGATTTAGCAGAAACATGTTAGTCAAATGAATTTTGTCTAAAATAACTTAGCTCTAACAGCCATGAAATTTCTTCAGTGTTTCCACTGTGCATTATCGTTTGTAAGAAATGTAACTATACTTCAGCATATTTTAACTACACTTTTCAATATATTTTAGTTTGAAGTATGTAAAATCAATGGCAGTGCTGAAAACAATTCTCATTGATTCAAAGGTAATATATAGTACCTGATCATTAAAATGTGAGCAGCAGCTGAAAAAGTGCCTGCAAGATGAAATGGGGAATAAAACATGGATTTTATTTTTTAGTTAGTTCATGGTTTTAATTATGATTTTTATAGAACTCTTTCCTAATAGGAAATTTGTTGCTTGAATATGATCACCACATATTAGATTTACATGAAAAAAAGGACAAACATTATACTTTTTAATGTATGTCACAAAAATTATCAGGAAACAGCACAAGATTTTTTTGCCCTTCATATCTGGCTTTGCTGACTTCTACTTTTCTCAAGCACTGCCTTATAACCAATTGGGCTTTTTTTCAACTCCTTCATAAACAGATAAGGAAACACACATTTTGAACTTCCTGGCAATAAGTTTTGTAACAAAATCAAGTTTGGCGAGGCACATTTCAGGAATGCATTATAAAATAAAAACTCTATCTTGGTTCTATGTACAGGTTAGGGGTTCTTTCTAAAATGCATTATTTTTTGCATAAGAGAATTGTAGACAGCTGACTGAAAAGGCTTTGGACTTCAATTTATTCAAGTTTTACTTTTACTTGCAGATTTGACTTTGGAAATCAAGAATCCTGGATGGGAAAGTCACTGAAATACAGAGGGCTGAAAACAAAAATCTTTGAGCTCTCTGAAACTGTCCTCTGTTTTCTCAACCATAACAGCATGATGCTATTAAGCAGTGTCTTTGATCTGCAATAAGCATATCTAATTTGAATTCACTTGAAATTACTGCTAGTATCAGCTAAGGCTTTGTGCATCTTCCAGATTGAAGGAATATTATCATATAAGGAATAGCTTCAGCCCAATCAGGAACATTTGAATCATATGTTTTTTCTCTTTAGTAAATGTCATGTGCTGCAAATGACAGCAGTTCAGTCACTTGGTTAGAGGACTATCACTAAACCAAAAATGAAATCTGTCATTCACTCACCTGTTTTAGGTAAAAAAAACCCAACATGCTTTTAAGGACCCTATCTGCTGTGGTAAGAAATTTGCACAAAGAAAATATTGTATCATTAAAATTTCCTCTGGAGGAAATGACTCAAATGTAATTTTCCATGAACATTTGCATATAACTGCATAATGAATATTACCTTACTCAATACACCTAGATTATCAGGATTACTTCAAGATATTCATGCATCTCAGCAAGTGACATTGAAGAAAAAGAAGTAACAGATAGAAATTTCCATACCTTTCTACTATTTTAGAATACAATCTTTAAAATTCTTTCACATACATGCCGCAATTTTCTGTCAAAATAAATAACACTTAAATATCAACAGGCAATGTTTATTTTCTCCTCTCTCTTTTCTCTTTCCAGAAGGGAGATTCTTACTGAGAACTTTGCTTCTTGATCTTGCTGTGACCTGCCATAATCAACTCAGTCTTCTATTTTCAAAGCAATTCACTTCCATCAGTTGCTGCATTCATGACCTATTTCCAGTTTACCTTGAAAACTGTTAACCGATGCTCATATGTAAGAGACACACATGTGGGGTCTGATCCAAAGTCTGTTGCTGATTAACCAAGGTCTTCTCAAGCTCTTAAAAGAGTTTTGATTGGGTCCCAGAACTTTTACCTCTGTAAAAGCCAGTGCAGCACCAGTGAGTATCTCCTGTTAAAATGGCTAGTACAGCTTTCACCATACAGCAAGCACCATACAACAAGCGGTGACTATGGTAGAACAGCTCATGTAGCTCATGAATGGAGAGGACTATCTGTGTGTGTACCTTCTTTATTTTTGTGAGAAAACTGAGGATGGGTCTTTAACACTACAAAGCTTTGGCCATGATCTTTGGACGTGACTGGGGAGTCAACATGCAAACAGCTCATGCAAGCCCACAGCCAAATAGCACTGCAGAGTTTTCCTAAAAGTCTTTCCCGTTATTTATAATGCAGCAGCTTAATGTCACAGAGGATCTCCCTGCTTGTTGGCTTCTTTGGTGAGCAGAAAACCCTTGCAGTCACAACGTCTGACGTCTGACGTTGAACCAGGGGGAGTCTCCCCCAGATCTCTCAGTATTCCTAGTCTGAAATCTTCCTTGGAAAGAGGCAATCTTTTCTTACATGGCAGAACATTATTTAACAGAGATATTACATGTCCAGTGCCAACAGGAATTCCAGACTGATGTGAATAGTTGCCTGAACCATCCCTATTATGTAGTATAAAATTATAGGAATGTTTTTAAAGGGTAATATTGTCCTGGCTGGAAGTAGGGGATTCTGATTGTGAAAAGCTTTTCTACTCTGATGGAAGAAGAAGTCTGTGTTTCCTAAATATAAATTCATAAGAAAGATAAAACAGGACTTTTCTGTGCAACCAATTTTTATCTATATACTGCTGTTTTGCAGTTCATTAGCTGGCTAACTGAGCATCAAGCAGCAGCCTCCCATACCCTGTGTTATTCAGAATGGGATATACCAGAATTGGGAACTTCCTTTAAAAACACAGAGAGAGCAATGGAAACTGGCAATAAACAACGTCAAAGGAATTGTCTGCTGTGGTTTCAGGCAGTGCTGGAGGCTACATAGATGCATTGAAAAAGCACTGTTAGCTGACTAACAAGCCGTGGGGCTTCAGAAGGACCCAGGAGGACTCCTGGTACCCGAGAGAGAATGCTTATTTGTGGTAAATTTTTAGAGTATCCATGCCAAGAAAAGAGAGTAGGCTCTTTTCTTTAAAAAAATTTCAATCGTTCTGCTCTCTCTTCTGTTCTTATTTTTTTAAGAGATTTTTAACATAAACATGTTACCCGCTAATTCTGCGAGGAATGTGGGGAATAGAGGAGAGGGGTAAACTAAGTTTTAGCACCTAAGTTTTGGTCGTGGTTCAAGTTGATTTAAGATTGCACTCTTATGAGTAACAGTGTTTTCAGTTTACTTACTGAGGGAATCCATGCTCAGACATTTTATATTATTAATTCTCCCATAACTTCCTTTAAAAAATTTTTTAATTATTACTGTTTTTCTCTCACTATGGGAAGTCATGCCATCCTCTAGAAAAAGTGATAGCACTTCCTACTTTCTAGACCTGATCAAAGACCTTCCAACAGCAGTCTCTGTGTTTGAACACAGAAAAGTTTTTTGGCTACTCTTTCAATGCTATTCCTCTTCTAAGACCCCATGGAAACACGTTCCTTCTATCTAATGACTATCCAGCAGGAGGATAGGGAAAGGAGAAAAAAACCACTAAGGTGACATATAATGCCCTTTCCTGTTGCTGTCAAGATTCCCCAGGAAAAACAAATTCCAAGCAACATATTCCACATATTTTATGGTGTAGGCCACCAGTGACTGGAGCTAAGCAGATGTTCAGTGGATTTGTCTTACTATGGTGGTGGCAGGATTTTGGGGACAGCTCATTGCTCCTCTTCAGCACAGTGAAAATGTACCTTCACAGCAAGATATGTCCTTCCCCATACAGTCCCCAACAGTCATTTCCAAGAGAAAATCCTCTGATTCTCTCCAATTTGTTTCACCATAGAAATATGGTCAACAGCAAGATGGAGACCAGAGAATATCACTGCCAGTAATGAAGCACATCAGGTAATGGCAAGTGTGAATGATGTGGAGTATTCTTCTATCAGACTTAGCAAAGTGTACTTTTTTATTTTCTGACACAAGAGGTACAGTGAGAAATACAAAATAGATTCTGCTGCCTGTTTGGTGTTTTAGAAAGGCAGCAAGAGGTGAATAAATTCTCAGTACCAGAGATGTGCAAATTGAGTTCAGGCTGGAGATGGGCATACACCATTCACCTATTACCTACAGTGCTCCTTTCCCAGTGAGGCCCCCGACTGGAACAGACCATAGCAGAAGAATAAAAAGGGTCTATGAAGAGATGTGCTGTACAGTCAAAGGTCTCTTCCTGGTTAAATACAGAACCAGAGTACAATTTGGCACAAGCCCAACTTATGACATTTTAATTAGAGATCTGATTTTGTTTCTCTGTACCTAGAAGCTGGTGAAAGCATTTTACCTGACAGACAGGAGCTGCAGCACAGGAAAGCAGTCTGAGGCATGTCAGGGTATGGAGGTGGATGAAGAGCTGACAGTGCCAGGTCTGTGGCAGTGCAGTTCACATGGAACCCAACACCAGCCTTCTGCTCTCTCGTTTCTCTCACGTTGCATCCTAGCAGTCCTGGAGGGGATCCTTTACGGAATACAGTCCCTCTTTCCTGCTACCTGCCTGCAGGCTTCAGCTTCATCACAGCAGTGCCCTTGCTGTGGCACCCACCTACAACTTCTTATTATCATCAGTATGACTATTTGAGAAGAAAAACAGTCTTTTTTTTTTTTTTTAGTTTCACTGAAATGAAGAGAGTAAATGTTTTGCCAGAACTTCTTCTCAAAAAATAAAAAAAAGTAATAAGAGAAACCAGGGAGACCTGGGTAGGGTGAAGGTACATACATTTGTTTGTCTTCATTGTTCCTACAAATATCTAAATGTGCAACAACCAACCTTCTGCAGCAATATGAATTGAAAAAGAGGAGAAGAATCCTCAGCTGATGTTGTCAGTAAGACAAATGCACCTGTACAATTGGAGACCTCTGTCATTTTTACTAAAAAGGAACTGCAGTATGTGCTCGATAGAGATGCAGCTTGTGACACATGGAGCTGTGCTAACAAGTCCTCCATTGCACATATGGTTCCAATATCTCTTTGAAATTGGTGGTGTTTCAATTTCAGATGAAATCTCAGGCACTGAGACTCTAAAGCAGATGAAATTTTCCAGCCAGCTTTAATAATACATAATGAAACTATTTTCAAGCTACACAGCAGAGAGACAGCACACTATGCACTGTACTTTACAAGACCTCCTTTGCTTTGTAATGCTCACTATAGGAAGATTTAAAATACATTCAATTCCCTCTTCTTAGAGTGCAGAACCTCTGCAAGAATTGCAGGGATCTCTTCTTCATGGAGGTGAAGTTGAATTTAAGGAAATGTATTAATAGTGACATTTTCACCAGAGAGAACAACTTTGAAGTGCAGAGACTTCCTATATTCAGAACAGGAGGCAAAACCTTGTGTCCCTGCACTATTTAATTCCCGACATGGAGCTATATAACATAGTTGTTTATACATAACATTATACATATACACTGTACATAAATAATGATTCAATGTCATCCCTGAAGGAAGAGGTCTCTGAGGCAAGAAATAAGCAGTTCAAGGAAGCTCCCATTTAATTATCCTCTCTGCTGGAGTCCCTCACAAAACTCAGCCAAAGAAGTTCCTACACCTTGAATGACTTTCCTCTACCAGCAATATAAAAAATTGCCAATAGGCACAAAAAGTGTGTATCTGTAAGAAAGAAGTAAAATTTAGTAGAGAAAGCTCCTGAACATTGTCATGAGTCAGAGTGTTGACAACAAATTTATAGAAATATCAAAATAAGAAATAAATAGACAATATCTAGAAGGATCTTGATTCCTGAGGGGAATAAAGGTGACTTTTGCTTCCTAAATTCTGTTTATTCACTCTTTTTCCTATCCTATCTTCTAAGTTTTATCTGAGCCTTGCTGGGTGTAAGAAAACTACAGCTCATGAAAAGTGTGAGTTACTACAGGAGCTACTTGATGCAAGTATTATTTGTGCTTTTAAGTCAGAGAAAAAATTCTTTTTTTCTTATCCAGATGAGACTTACTTCAGCAAAGAAATACATATATATATATATATAGTAGTACAGTAACTTTATTGGAAGAGAGAGGTTATTTATAAAAGGGCCACTTTGGTTAGAATGGAGATCTTTCACCTGTAGGTAAATGTTTTCCTCTAGCATCTGCCTGAAAAATAAATTGAGGAATATCTCACTCCTAAGACTTTTCCAGATACACTTTCATTTGCCAGCAGCAAGCACAAAGGCACTTTTGGGAAGGCACTGTTACAAACACTGATGTAAGTAACCTAAGTATACCTAAAGGCTGTTTGCTCTGTGGCATTAACCTCTCTGTGTCTCATGGGGGTGTGCGGGTCAGGTGTGAAATTGCTCAAGGACCTCCACTTCAGCCCCTGTGATTAGATGTGTGTCAGAGATGTGCCAGAAACAAACTGCAGTGAGGCTGTTCCTCTGCAGGTACAACAGGAGCTCAGCACACGATCCAGGAGATGTGAAGAACTCAGGAGCAGGAGCCTGAGCCCTGCAGCAATCGCTCCAGCTGCTGCTATTTGGGAGGCATTAGGACTAAAGTCTGTGTTTCTTTTTCCATGCATGTGTGCAATAGCTCAAGCTGGAGAGATATTTCCAGTCAAGAAATACATTGGTGCTTAGTAATCACAGCAGTGAAGGGAGAAATTAGAAAGATATTTGAAACTGGATATTACACATTCAGCTGAGAGCTTTGAGAAGGATAAAAATCATGGGCACAACTGTGACCTTTTCTTATGTGTGGCACAAATGAGTCTGGAGAATACTTACTGAGTGAATCCCTGGGGAACTTATCAAGAGTATCTGCCACAATTCACAAGAATATGCAAGGTATAAAGTGTTGCCGAGTCTGCCACTGCTTCACGTGCACCCTGGAGCAAAAATGCAGATACAAAAAGACATTGGACACCTTCAAGTTTAAGTAGCAAATAAACGAGATTTTTAAATATAGCAAATGCAACTAAAATCAGATTGCAATGTCCTAAGTAGGAATTAGGCAAGAAAACCACTGCGCAAACATACATGTAAATAGTTAAAGCAGGAGAACCCCTCCTTTTAATACAGCATGATGAAGTTGCCAAAACAAGACCTTTCATAATTCCTTTAAAATGTTGCTAACAGGAGGGACAGTCTTTGGAGCATAACCAGTGATAGTGCAAGCCCTGTCCTGCTGACATCATTTGCTTTGTTCAGAAGGGTCTGGTAAGGGACACAAGCCCACACAGCAAAACTGGTGAGGATGTGAATGAACACATCCTGCCGTGACAGCTGTGTCCAGGCTCTTCTGCAGAGGTGATGCCAAGTAGCTGACTCCTCACAAACAGGCACCCCACTTCACACTTACCATATGGGGGAGCTGTGTGCTTTCCTTAAGCTTTACCCAGTTTAGGGCCCACAGCATTACCTGGATCTCCATGAGGGACCTTCCCTGTTCAGTGGATATGTAAGTCTACATGGAGAAAAATAGAGAGTACAGAGTTTTGTTATTTTCAACCATGTCACTGTTATTACACAGTCTGTTATGTTTTCTGGTCTCTGAGTGACATCCAGAAGCTTGGACTAGATTTACTTCTTCCAACTAACACAATAACTTCTGTGGTGCTACTGTGCATTTGAACTGACGCAAGTGGCTGAAAATCAAGCCCTAGGGCTCGAGCCCTGATGTGTTTACTTCCATGTCTCAGTCATACCCAGCAGTCTTCCCAAACAGCTGCAGGTTGCAGGGCTGCCACACACATTCTGTTCTTCTCAATGGGCAATCCATTAACAGCGCTGACAAGACATAGCTACAGTCTGGCAGCACTGAAAGGCCTGACATGGTAGCCACAACCATGTGCTTTATATTTATGAATGTGAAGCCTAGTCAAGAAATGTGAGTTTGCAAGATTAATGAAGTTTTCAAGTTCCCATGAGCTCCACAAGTAGGATAAATCTTGCTGTTGAATCATGGCAAAGTTTTAATTGACTAAATAACTAATACGTTTTATAGAAAGTGCCAATAACTTTGGAACAAAGCACCACATGGAGCAGGCTGGGGAGGAAGATAAGCCTTTGCTGCCTATTCATTATTTATCTTTTTGATTATTTCTAAACTAAATATAGTGCTATAATAGAGGTTGATTATCATTATGCTTTCCATATTCTGTTTACATTAAAAATTTAGAAAAGAAAGCAATATAAAAGAATTTCAAATACAGTGCATTGGAAGAAAAAATAAAAACCCTTTTGTGAAGAAATTATGTTCTTCCTGAAAAAAGAAGTGACTTTGCATGCTATGAATAACAGACTTTCAATAAGCCACCTAACAGACTTTGATAGAATTATAATTTATGATGCATTAATTGGAAAAAGCAATATTAATATTTTAACCCAGAAAAGGCTACCTCAATCTTAGCAAAGTAGTTTATTTCAAACTTTATTTTCCTCCATCCCCAGAAAAAGAAGTCTTGTTTATATTGTCAATTCGAGAATGGCTCCTAAGCAGTGAGTTTTCATAGTACGCTTCATTTCTGGGGAGAATTTAAACTACTCCACTTGGAAACATATTTGTTAACTATGCTTTCTCAGAGAAAATATTTACTTTTACAGCATTATCTGAAACAGAATTTAGATTTGTACAATACAAGGATTTGGCTATAACCACAAGGATTCTGCTTATAATCTTCCAGCAGTTTTATGAGAGATTAGTTTTTAAATTGTATTTACAATTTTTAGTAAATTTCCACTTACAGTAGTTGAGAAAAGCAACCACACCATTACTAAAATTTATTTAGCAATTCATACACCACATTAAACATTACATTTTACATCCCAAAAGGTTTATCATACAGATCATCATGTATACCTCAGAGGTTTTTTTTATGAAGTATTGAAAATTGTATTATTTTCATTTAAAAAAAAATCAGCCTATATTTCTTTTTTCTTTAAATCACCAAAAGCCATTAATTTCAGCATGCTGTTAATTAAAAAAAAAAAAAACCAAAACAAAAAAAACCAAAAAAAAACCCAACCAAAACCAAACCCACAAACAAAATCAACTGGATTTCTTTATACATACATAACTCTGATAAAACAGGTAAGGAAAACTACATGAAGTGTCCCATACTTTAAAATGTGTTGTCATTATTCTTAGGTCCTGATAATGAAAAAAGCAGTGTTGAAGTCAATCTCTCTACAATTTGCAAGAACCTGTCTATATTCTAGAGATACCCCATGAAAAGCTTGTTTGCACTTAATCCCTTTGATGGTGTTCATAGGACACAAACTTTTTTCAAAGGGAATATATATAAGGCATAGACATATTTTCCTTTTCCTATGGCTGTAAATGGAACTTAAGTATTCAGCCTTACCTACTGTGCATACTCAAAAATATGGAGCCAGACCCTGCGAGTATCATAAGGAAGGACTAAAAATATATATTTCGAAGACTCACACATTTTTAGATTTTGCATTTGCCTTTTGGATTTTGACCTTTTGGAAGACACAGTTATCACTGTACCTCTGAGAACTCTCTAAAGCTACAAAGAGGGAGTTATAATCACATGACTTCAGGAGCTTTGGATTTTAGTAATACACCAAGTATCTTTACCCTGCAGTGTAATTGGATTGATGGCAATGCCATGAGGACAGCAGAGAACACAGAGATATAAATACAAGGAATGACCTGTCTTCCTATTTCGCTCTTTTCTATATTAAAGCTCTAATATATCAGATCAGAGAGCTACTAGACTTAGGTGGATCTGCTTCCCCTGCTATGGATATATTTGTTTTCACCAAGCCTCACTTCAATTATGTTCTAAAATATTAAGGTTACATTGTACTGTAATCTTAATTATACTGTTTGCAATTTGATTGAGTTACGTGTTTCTCCTTCCACTAATACCTAATCCATCTATACCAAAACTAATCCATCAATACCAAAAACTCACAGATGCATAATAGAGTCAGCTGTCTTAAATTTGCCCATTGCAGTGTGAAATTGAACAAATGTAGCTTTTTGAGGGGAAGCTGTGTTCTGTGAAAAAAACCAATTGTATTAACATATTAAGTGCTCAGAGGTCACACAGAAAAGAGAGTCTGTTTTTCTCCTGTGATATCAAAGGTGTCCGTCACCTTTACAAACACCAGTGGTTCTGTAACCGAGGAATTGATGAAAACACCTGACAGCATTTAAAGTCCAGGGCATGATTTTCTTTAAAGTGCACCATGAAGGCACTCAGTTTCTTTTGTGGTTTGTCACCCATAAAGTTTTAAAAGGGGATGGTTTGTTATTCCTTTAATGTAGCTCTGTATTGCATAAGGTGTTTACCTCTGGATATTTACTTGCTTTCTGATGGCAGATTTTTCTCTCACATCTGTAGGAATCAATTAACCCTCACAGATTTTACATCTGTGCTTGCAAGGTGGATGAGAAGGAGCAGTCAAGTGCTAGGTTTTACATCCCTTGTGTGTCACTTGTCTTCTAATCTAGTTCAGACAAATTAACAGAGATCATTTAACTAGGATTTACTGATGCTGCATTAAATAAAACCTCTTCCCTACTTCTGCTCTTTTTTCCTCTCAAATTGTCATACTTTATTCCCTTTTATATGAGTATTTGCCATAAAATGAGCAAAAATGAAACTGAAATGAAACAATTTCAGTTCTTCAGTGGTTAACATGTCCTTCACTGCTCTGCCTAGAGTTCAGGGTCAGGAAATTTTCTCTAGGATATGTGAAAAAAAAAAAAACCCTACATGAGATATAGTGAGATCAGGAGATAGAAAATAGAGAGTGCAGACACTACCTAGCTAATCCCTTGGCCTCAGTTCCAGGATGACCTGATTTCAATGTTTTGTCTGTTTACAGTTCAAGGTGGGAGAAACAAGCTTATTACATGAATCTATGTCTTTGTATTCTTCAGTCAATGGGATAGGGACAGAAGACTTCATTCAAACACTGCCTTTAGCCTTTGGTTTTTGAACAACTGAAAAGTTTAGGAAAATCACCAGTCCATTGGTCAGATATTAAGAGAATGAAAAGCCATATTTACCTAATAAACTGCATTGAGAAGAAATGAGTAGGGACTTTCCTAAACCCTCAGTTTATATCTTTCATGTAGAGGAAATATTATGGCCCTCAGGATGTATTTATCTAGAGATAGCTAAATATCATTTTTATGCTGTTGCTTACTTCTATTTTGTACAATAATTTCATTCAATTCTTTGTAGTCTAAACCAATTTCCTCCACCACAGAATTTTATTATTTGCTGATTGTCTCTAGGTAGCTTAATTATTGGTAAGAGGATAATGAAGTAAACCTGGAGCCGATATTTAAGTAGAGTGGAACTACTCAGTGTAATGAGCATTTTAAATTTGCCTTTTAGTACTTTATAAAGACCTATAACAAAATGCCTCCTTCCCTCCTGCCTTGCCTATTAAAAGGCTGTCAGGAATCGGTACACTGCAATTAACACCAAGGGGCAATGTGCCTGCCAGGAGGTGTGGGGTGGGTGGAGGGGAAGGGAGGCTTGCTGCTGGCTGGGCTCTTCTGGGGCTTCATTTGCATCATGCTGTCATCTTCACTGAAATAGAAAAGCAAGAACACTGGGGTCTTAAAAGATCTCCTGGTGTTTCTTTTTTACCTCAAGGAGACCATTATGAGTTACTGTTGATATCCTCATACACTCCAGCAAAGTTCATTATTTTTCATCTACTTAAATAATTTCCATAATTTCATCAGCCAGACTTCACTCTTAAAAGTTTTGACTTTCTTGCTTGTTTTGCAAGTGGCTTCAAACCAGAGCTGACTTCATTTCTAGTGAGAAGAAAACTCCCTGTACTCTCTCACCCATGGTCTGAGTGATGTCAACCCCAGTAGGCAGGAGTAGCCCAGTCATTGGCGTACCCTTGCTTATGGCTGGATCAGTGCTGACTCCTTCATACACACCCAGGGTGCTCCTAGGAGATTCTTAAGCTGGGGCCAGGAGGCAGCATAAGTCAGGAGGGACTAGGTCTCCCCAGTTTGAGCATATACAGGTTAGAGAGCAGAGCACTTAGCTCTGTGCATTTAGGTCTGTTTGCCTCTTACCATCTGATTCAGAAAGGGAGCCCTGATCTGCCTTCTTGACTGTGTAACTCAAAGGACTAAGTTGAAACTTGAGTGATAGTTTCTCTTCTGCAATTTCTGTTCTTTGTGGTTTGCATGGAGTGTCTTGGTTTGCATGGAGTGTCTTGGTTAGCTCGGGCCCAGTAGATGACAGCAAATGGTGCTTCATTTCCATGTGAAATAGAACAGTCAGCTAAAGGGGTTGAAATAAACTCATACACAGAGTGGACCAAGAAACATTTGGGGTCCTTTGTGAGTTTATATCCTTCTAGAGGGGAGAGGGCAATCCCTGTTACCCTTGCCATGTGGGGATGTTCTGTGCATTGGTTAAAGCAGAGGAGGAGTAGAGTGCAGCCCTGCAGCCATTGCCATCATTGGGGGGTTCAGGCAATTGCAGGTCTAAGGGCGAGTTCCTGACTGCTGATGGCTCCTTGTGTCTCCCCAGCCCAGCCCAGATTTTGGAGTTGAGCCACCTCAGCAGGATCAGTGTCTCCTCAGCCTTTACTGCCAGGTAATTAGGAGGTTTGTCACTCAGTGATACTCGCAGTTTTAGTCCTCTCCTTTCCTTAGAAGAGTCTCAAGACTGATTGCTGTCAGAAAGCAAGGTGACTAAAATGAAATACTTCAGTCTTAATTATAGTGGATTTAACTCACTGCCACTGGGTCTTTAAGAGATGGGTGCATTAGATGTCTCTGATGCTGAGCCTTATACCCATAGCAAAGGGACCATTAGCCCTGACCATGCTGCTCGGCCTCCTCCTGTGAAAACAAGGGCAAGCAGGATAATGTTGTCAGCACCAGATGGATCTTTGATCTGTGAGCTGAATCTTCTTGAATTATGGTGCAATATACATCTAGAACATAATCAGTATGCACCATAAATATCACAGCCATAAAAGTATACTTGGCTGAATCCAGTCATGGCATATCGGGCACAGAAAGTGTGCAGAATTCAACAGATCCTTGTCCCAAGTGCCCCAAGAGTTAATTTGGCCTGTTATCTTTCTTGTCCTGTTAACATTTATTTGCACCTAATAAGGCATGAAGTCATTACTTGTGGTGTATGTCCTAACATTTAATCCCATGGTGTCATATTTTAATTGAACAGAAAGAGTATCTAAATGGTTCTAATTCCCTAAGGATGTGGTTATCCAGTAATAATCACAACCCTTGAAGCTCCCTTATTACTTTTATTGAAATCAAATTCTTCATGACTGAAATACTACATAATTTTTAAATTGCATCAAAATGAATTTGATGGTTTAAAAGAACAGATTGCAAATTTAGTTCATACAAGACTGCCCATAAGTAATACCTTATAGAGCACTCTCACTTACCAAGTCCCCTAGCTATAAAAGGATAACACTTCAAACATTCAAGAAATGTGGCTGAAGGCATCACATCTTTATAGGCCCCCATGACGGGTCCCTGAGGCTCAGACCAAAAAGTATGGTTTGAGGCTTCAGTCTTTGTTATGTATATTACATAACATGTGATCAGCTGGAAATGAAGAACCATTTGCTGTCGTCTACTGGGCCCGAGCTGATTAAGTCACCCCCATGCAAACCATGAAGAACAGAAATTGCAGAAGAGAGGATATCACTCAAGTTTCAGCATAGTCCTTTGAGCTGCACCTCACCGGTGGCATCGACTGGAATTCACAGAAACAATAAAATCATAAAATCATTGAATAGTTTGGGTTGGAAGGGACCATAAGGGTCATCTTATTCCAACCCTCCTGCCATGGACAGGGACACCATCCACTAGACCAGGTTGCTTAAAGCCCCATCCAACCTGGCCTTAAACACTTTCAGGGATGGGGCATCCACAGTTTCTCTGTGCAAGCTGTTCCTCTGCCTCACTACCTTCACAGCAAAGAATGTCTTCCCAGTACCTAGTTTAAATCTAGCCCTCTCATTGTAAAGCCATACTCCCTTGCCCTATCACTACATGCCCTTGTAAAAAGTACCTCTCCATCTTTCTTGTAGCCCCATTTAAGTATTGGAAGGCTTCCATTAGTTCTCCCCAAAGCCTTCTATTCTCCAGGCTGAACAATCTCAATTCTCTTAGCCATTCTTCATAGGAGAGGTGCTCTACCTCTAAACAGGCTGTAGCACCAGTCTCCTTACTTCTCTTTGGATAAGTTAAGAATTCTTGCATCTTTCACAGATTTCTCAGATACCCTCCAACTCAATTATATGCATGCATAAAGACAACCATGCAATTTAGCTGATTACTTCATTTAGAGACTGATTTATATAACTATCCTGTATCTGCACTAAGCTTTCCAGACCTTTGTATAAGAAACTATTACCATGGTCCTCCTACATAATATATATAGTATATATAAAAATATAATAATTTCTAAAACTTGGAATTGATACATCATATTACATATGCTCAAATTTTATAATGCTACTCCCTAGGTTATACACATATGACAAATCAGCTGGAGGCAATTTGTTAAGCAGCTTTGCTTTCCTTCAAACCTGCTCAAACCTTTTGCCCTCTCCCAAAGAAGGTGAAAATGGTGAGCAATCAACATTATTTCTGAAAATTGGTGCAGCTAGGGAAAGAAATGTAAGTAAAGGCTACTAAACAAATCTCTCAAAAGAAGCCCACAGTGTACTTACCAGAGAGCAGTCCCTGGTTATGCAAAAAGCTCCTGAATTTAAAATATAAATCTCTGTAAATGAGAAAAGGCTGCTATTAAAAAAAGAATAAACTTCTTGATTCTGCTAAAAAAGAATAAACTTCTTGATTCTGCTATTTAATGAAAGATTGTGCCTTATTATTTATATCTCACTCGAGTCACATTTCTAACTCTTCATTTTTATTAAGTAGTCATGGTTTTCACTATATACCAACTCAAAGAGCATACTTATGCTGATCATGTTGGGCAAAATCTTTCTGCAGATTTTCCTCAAGTGACTGTTGTGACATTTCGTGGTTCAGATGGATCACAACTGTGGGTTCAAAGCAAGCTGTGAAAGACTTGAAGGAGTTCTCACTGCCTCACAAATCAATGCTGTCAAGAGCAAATCTTGACCTTTATGCAATTAAATTAATTTAATAAAAACCTTTGGCATGGTGAGTAATTTAGAGATAGATGGAAAAAACTTGGCTGTCTAAGTATTTTCTGTCAATTTTGACACACACCCATGATGGAAAGTGGGTGAAGGCCCATAAGGATTCTAAACTAGTCAGAATGATTTTAAGTCCTATCCTGTTTATTCTGCTTTGTACACCAAAGCCAGGCAAGATGAGCTGCAACATGAAGACTAACACCACAATTTACTTTCAGACTGCCTGAAGATGATTTAACATTTAGCAGACTACATATGCGGTCTAAGGTTAATGAATGGATTTGCTGGAGTTCTGCTGTGCTAGCAATTTTATGCTGTTAGTTTACTAGAGTTAGAATTTTTTGTGCTTGGAGGACTCATCTCTTTCTCCAAACCTACTTGGACTGACTTGGAATCTAAGAAAATAAAATGTGTCAAACAACTCTCTTCAAGAAATAGTTATCCATAGAAATGAACTTGTAGCATAAATTCACAAAACCTCAAAGTGTTTTGAATGATATGTTAACATTTTCAATCAGCTTTCACGCCTATGAGTTAGCACTGTTTCCAACTGATTCAGGAAGTGCACCAGTGAGATATCCTGGTCCGATCACCCGATACCCTGGTCCGATCACCTGACCAAGTATTATGCTTCACTTTCTCATCACTCACTGACCAAAGGAGTACAACCAGGTCTCAAGAGGTAAAATCTTATAGTATGCTGACTGTCTGTCCTGTGGCAATTAATAGCAATAGCATGATAGGAAAGCAGGTTTAAAATGAGAAATGAGAGATTAAGGTTAGACATAAGAAGAAATTCTTTACTGTGGATGAGGTGAGGCACAGGAACAGGTTGCCCAGATAAGGTATGGATGCCCCATCCTTGGAAGTGTTCAATGCCAGGCTGGATGGGGCTTTGATCAGCCTGATCTAGTGTAAGGTGTCCTTGCCCATGGCCAGGGGATTGGAATTCGATGATCTTTAATGTCCCTTCTAACCCAAACCACTCTGAGATTCTGTGATTAGTGACACAGGTGTGATAGGCCTTTTCTGTGATTTGGACAAAAAAGATGTGAATATCAACTTCATGTGTTACAACTAAAATTTCTGCTTAAAAAAGTCTAAATGTGAATAGGACTAGGTAGAATTCAGAATAGAAATGTTGTGTTCTATGTTGCTGGTATATGTTGTCTTTACAATGTGCATGATGTGAATGGCTGGAAGTACTGTCTGCAAAGAGCACAGAGCTGAATCAAAGAGAAAGTAACACTACCTACAAATAGAATATCCACACTCGGGTTTGAGTTGGGAAAGTTAACAATGATTTAGTGTACGTACCTGCTCAAGTTTAGCACAGGGTTTTATGAGTAGGATATTAGCTAGCATTTGACAACTAATAATCCAAACTCCAGATGAGTGATCACAAATCTAGCAATAACATTGGTTAAGAAGGAAGTGAAAACCTGAGAAAATGTGAAGTTCATTCTTGCAACAAAAGGACGTCTGAACACAAGATTATTCAAGAATATCTATTCCATATTAAATTTCCATTTCACCATGCTGATTTCAGGTGTTGATAGGCCCTTATTTAAAGAATAACAAGTAAAGATTGGTATTCTTTATAATGGGACATTTCAGTGAACAAAATCAAGAACCTGAAAGTCCAGGACACTTAATTTGGCATGTGTTCTGAGACCTGAGTTTCGCTCAGAAGCTTAAAAGGAGTTATTTTGCTGAGAAAAGTGATGTTAATCACGATACTGGTTAGGGAGACTGTTTTTATTTTTAATCACACTGTGAAATCTCTGAATTCTCTTTGGCTGCATATAGCAGTAAAAGCAAGGTCAGATTTTATGGTGAGATTGCCTATCTCCAGATCAAGAATTTCACAGTACTTGGAGAACTCTGATTGCATGTTATTTGTTTCTAGGCTCATAGATACACACCCCAGCAGCTGCAGTGGCACTGTCATGGGAACAGGCTGTGGCTTCTGCCACTCACCTGAGAGCTCTGTGCTCCACATACACAGAAGCAGAAGCCATTCTTCAATTTTGCATTCCTTTATCTTACATCTTCAGGCACTGAAAGAGGCCACCTGGATTGGGAATTCTTTTAGATTCTTTAGAGAGAGAAAGGAGTTTCTATGCAGAAATGTGTTCAAAGTAATCTTTAAATCTACTTAGAAGCTGTAATTTATATTAAACTCTCAAATTTGAAAATACCAAGGGCTCATGGCTATTAAGAACTTTAAGGCAAGAAAATTTGCTTTCCTGTGTTCTCTGGCTCATCTCTCACCTGCAGGGGTGTGTGCACCTGTGTTCCATTCAGAAGCAAAATCCAGTGTTAAAACTGGCAGCCTCAGAAAGGGCTAGAACATCTCCTGAAAGACACTTTTGAACCTAACGGAGCTGCCCTGAAAGGAAGAAAGCCATCATGTAATTTTAAAAAAAGGTTTAATTTTACAGCTTGAGCCTTAAATTTCAGCATCAAAATGGGAGAAAGGATTCTGTCCTAATGTGTAACTATACACTGCAGATGTGATCCTACTGCAGCCTGTGGAGTGACATGTGTAAGACTAATAAGGCACATGAAAGAGTAACACCTATCATAATGCAGTTTTCACCGAGGTTTCTTGGCACTACAAAAATGCTAATATGAAGTAAGGACATAATTGACTCTTTAGGAATGCATGTGAAAGACAGTATCACATGTATTGTGTCAGGCTATATATATATATATATATATATATGTATATCCCAGCTCTGCTCGAGTCAATGAGAACTTCCCTCTTAAGCTTCAGTGGGTCCAGGATTTCATAAATTATATTCATCAACAACACAGTGCACTAATTTCTCTCTGATTTACACTCTTTTGTATCAAAATTCCTCAAGTATAATAGGAATTTATGGATAACTTAGAAATATTGTAACATGTTTTTTTCAACAGTGGACTACTCTTATAAATATTATGAGTGCTGCTACTTTAAAGCATGAAAGCATTTTAATTGGATTGTATAAACTGAGTACACAGCACATCTTACAATTAAGATGAGAAGAATGAATATGGAATGGTAATACTTTATATAATCATACACATGATAGATTATATCCTGGTTTCTGGGAAGACAAAGGCTGTCATACACAGCTACGAGAGCTGAATACATTCTTTTCCCATCTCTGCAAATTTCTTGATTTTTAGTAAAATGCCATACAAATCAAGAGAGTAAAAAATCTTAAAAATTCTCATGAATAAAATATTTGAAAAAACCACCAAAACCCTAGGCCTGCCAAAACATTTTTTAAACACTAATTCAAAATTCTTATAACTGACAAACTAGCTGAAATGTTGAAATTAAAGAGCGTGCTGATCTAAGCACACCATATTTCTCTAAATGTCAAACTTTAAAATGTCATATGTTTCCTTAAAATAAGGAAGATATTCAGAAAACTTCTCAAAATTATTCTCTTTGAAAAATTACTCAATAAGAAAAAGAGATTAAAAACTTCATGGATATTTCTAAGAGACTCCTTGGCAAGACCGCTTAAAAATGAAATAAAAAGCAAGACTTTGGGCACTTTCTCACATTATAACCTCATTGAAAAGCTGATGAAGTACACACCAGATAAATGAATTACAAAATAGGTAAGTGGACAGCGAGGTTGTTTGAAAACTGGTTTACCAGGCAGCCCAGTGGTTTGTGATCAGCCACAGTGGTGAGCTCCAGGGGTCAGTGCTGGTGCTGATACTGTTTAGCATCTTCATCAGTGACGTGGGCACTGGGACAGAGTGCTCCATCAGCAAGTTTCCTAATGATGCAAACGGGGAGGAGTAGGGGATACACCACCTGGGTGTGCTGCTATCCAGAGGCACCTTGTCCAGCTGGAGGAACAGGCAGAGAGGAACCCCAGGAAACTTAGTAGGGGAGGCACAACTGTAGGCACCAGCCTTCAGCGGGGTGGGAATGCAGATCGGCACAGAAGCACCTGGGTGTCCTGGTGAGCAAAGAGTTGAGTGTGAGCCAGCAGTGTGCTTTGGCAGCAAAGGTGGCCGGCTGCATCCTGGGCTGTGTTAGCAGGAGAGCTGCCAGCAGGCTGGAGGAGTTGACAATTCACCACTCCACACTGCTGAGGCCACACCTGGCGTGTGGAGCGTTGTAAAAGAAAATGGTCTTGCTGCAGTGAGTCCAGTGAAGGGCCATGAAGATTGTTAAAGGAGTGAAGTATCTTTCATATAAGGAGAGCCTGAGAGAGCTGGGACTGTTCTACACAGAGACAAGAAAGCTCAGAGGGACCTTTTCCATGCATATAAAAAACTGAAAGGAAGAGTAAAGAAAAGGGAGACAGGCTTTTCTGAGTTCTGTCCAGTGACAGGACAAGAGGCAAAGGGCACAAATTGAAATACAGGAAATTCTGTTTAAAGATAAGAAAGCACCTTTTAATTGTAGGGGTGGTTGAACAGGTGATGCTGAAATGTTGTGGAGTATCTGTCCTAGGAGATATTCAAAATACCACTGGAAATAGCTATGAGAACCAGTTCTTGCTGATCTTGCTTTTAGCCAAGGACAGGACCACAGGATTCCCAGAGGTGCCCTTCCTCCTCAGCTGCTCTGTGGTGCTGTTCTATGGCTTGCTTTCATATCTTAAGCACCATTCTTAAAAAACATAACACCGCCCATAACTCAGGTCTGAATTTGTCACCTCTCCTGGGTAAGTTAACAGAAATAATTTGAGTTCACAGTGCCAGGACCGTGTCAGTGTTAGGCAGCTGTGTAGGCAGATCCATTTTCTGCGCATCTGAAACCAATGTGTTTTTCCTTTGAAAAGCTTGATAGCAGAGTGTTGAGACAAGCAAGTACACCTGCGAGGAACACCTGCAAACACCACTGCTTATCAACACCATGTTCAGGGTTGGGTGCAACTGGAAAAAATTCAAACCAGAGGCAGCATCAAGTTTACAAGCTTAAAACCAAAAGGTTTATTAAATATTTTCTAAACCAATCTCAGATAATGAAGTATAGTCAAAGGATAGTCATGAGAACTAGAATGGCCACATATTTCTGTAGCAGAAACACTGTTTTCTTCCCATTCTTTTGTGGGAAGCTAATGAATTTCAGTGATAATGTTGTCTCCAATTTTTTTACCAGAAATTGAGATTTAAACTTTGTTCATTTGTCACAAGTATATTTTTTAACTCTAAGTTTGCCTCTGGTATTTATTGATGTTTTAATGAAGTCTTATATAGACAACCATGTCAATGAGCAAACTGTGTCACTGCACACCTGTACTTTCATCTCTTATAGAACTTCATGGTCTGTATCTATGCTAAATGCCTTACCTGTTTGAAACGTGTACTCTGAGGCACAGAGCTGTTACTTTTTCCAAATTTCCACTTGGAAAATTGGACTAGTTTCTGAATAAACTTTTCAGCAAAATTGGTTTGCTCTTTGTAAGAATGTTTTTCAAGTTTGATTTTTAGGCAGAACAATACAAATGTCTGTAGTTATATGCAGTTGTGTTTCCAAGAAACACAAAAGGAGCTTCTAGGGATTTGTCTTTATGGATGCCCCAGTCAAAATTCACTAAATAGAGCATTGCGTGAGCTACAGTTAAACTTAAAAGCTGGTAAGTACATGACTACAAGGAGAAAAAAGTTCTGTATATATATGGATATCTGAACAATTTGTTACATTTCTACAGGCATTTTGTAAACAAAAAAGGAAAAATAAAATATGTATTCCTGAGCATTTGCAGTGAAAGCTCAGAACATCTGATGTCTCTGTTCCTTCAGTGCTATTCACTAGGAGAAGCAGATACCTAGGAAGCTGAACGTACAGTAACTTTCTTTATAAATAATGCCATTATGAATATCATAATTCTTTTCAGTATTAAGATTCTTGATAGTGTCAAGATTAACTGATTCAAGGGGGTTGTATTTGACAAGAGAACTAAAGAAAGACCACTTCAGTTGGTGGCATCCTGTCTGCACAAGTACCCTTTGACTGTCAAAAATTTCTAGAGCTACTTTTACCACCACTGGGCATAAAGCGTGACCAGAAAGAGTAGTTCATGTTGATATGCAGTTTAAACATGTATTTCATAATCTTGAACTATAAATTTTGGATTTATGGTAGAGAAATGGATGTTGCAATCAAAATACCATGTCTTAGTTTGAAGAAAAAAAACCACAAAAAATCAGTTAATACAGCTTGAGGGAAATAAAAAACAAAAGGAACTATGCCTGTCCCAAAGTCAGCAGTAGTTCAAAAAGGAGGGAAAGTACTTGAAGACTGAGCATTGATAGTGGGATCTCTTTTGCGTTTGGGTTCCTGCAGCACTCCCTGTGCTGCTTAGACATCAGTGGTAATGTTAGACTTAGGCCACTGCCTTCAAGAGAGGTCCAAATGTATTTAACCAAGCACATTTAGAATGATTTAGGTACAGTTACGAAGTTAAATTAAGAATAACAGGATATCTTGTAGAGAATAACTCATCAGTTTAATTAGGATCATGCCATCAAGTGGTAAAACAGATTTTAAAAAATGGAGACCATTACTGCTCTAAATTTCAGTATAAATCATGACAATATGAGTTGTAAACAGTGACCTCATCCTCAGCACTGCACCTTCCCACTGACCTAAGTATCCAACCAACCTAGTTGTAGCCTTTAGAGGTTCAGCTTTAATTTATTTACTGTATTGTTCATGTATATTTTATTTAAATACCTATTTTCTGCCAAGGATCTCACACCCTCTTGAAATCTGATTTTGATTAAATAAAATTAACACAAAAAAGCATTACTAGCATTTCTGTCTGGAAACAAACAAACAAAAACCCACGTGAGGAGAGAAAGATTTTTATATTTGTGTTTGTGTAGTGTACAAAACTCCGTTTGCAGCTCTGAGGAAAACAGCCTCTGAGGAGTCACAAACTGTTTATCCTACGGAACACAAAGGTGTTCTGATGGGTGAACTTAAGCAAGCAAAGGCACGTTGCTTGTTGGTAGCAAGTGACGGCGGCTGCCTGCAGCTGTGACACCCTCTGTGGTTTCACCAGGCATTTGAGGGGCACCTGTCCCACGGGCTGTCGGTGGGAGAGGAAGGGCACCACAGTCAGCTTGTCTGAGCAGAGCCGTGGAGAGCTGCCCCAGAGAGGGAAGCGCAGCAGGACAGGGTGCTCGCTTCCGCTGGACAGGCCTGCCCTCCTGCTGCCACCATGACCTGCGTTTGAACCCCTCAGAAACAGCAGCATTTGCCTTCCTCTAAATCCTCCAAGGGATGAAACATGAGAAACATTTCACTTGTCAGGACTGTTTACTACTTGTTGAAGTAATGTAAATCTGATGTTTCTCTAACAGGAGCTGACGGCTTTATTTTGCAATGACATATCCATAGACTTCTTGGCATTTCTCATTACTATTTTGACACTAGAAGCTCTTTCCTGTGATTTAGTGTCAAAGCAGTAAGGTCATCTTGAGCTGTTTAAACACTTTCTAAATAGCAGACTTAAAAATAAGAAACAATAACATTATAAGCAATAAGTGTTTAGATATGTCTCACCACAGGTATCCATGACTATTTCTCTGTAGCTACACTATCTCTACCATAATATTTATTGAAGAAATATATTGCTAGTGATTCAGCATGGATCCTATAGTGAAACTGTGCATTTTATTAAGCAACAGCTGCTGCCATTAATGAATTTACAATTTGAACAGGCCAAACATGTAAAATCAAATAACACAAAGTAACAGAGAAAGCAGAGTAGCAATTACTGATCCTTCCTTGAGTTATCTTTATGATGTTTTAATTTCAACCAAGTGACCCCCTCCCTTGACATGAGTGGCTCCCTTCTGACAATTCCATATGGAAAGTTGCTGACTAGCCAGAAAAGATCAGAAGGCTTCCACAGTCCATAACTGTTCTGCCCCTGGAAGGACTGTCCTAGTTACCCTACACAACTGTCTTGCATCTGCTGATTGAAGACACTTCAATAATTCTGATTGATTTTTTGACTGATAGGGAACTGATTCAGTTTAATTACATGGTCAATTAGCTATTAACATTTTAATTACAATAGCATTGAGGGTTGTCCTTAAGAAGTTATGCCCCTACAAAGACAATTATGCTTTACGAGATATTTCACCACCATATTTGCTGAAGAAAAAAAGAGGAAAGCAAAAGCTATAGTGGAGAGTGATTTGCCTAAAAGAAAACAAAACAAAAAAACCCCAAACCATAGGATCATGGGTTAGCTTTCTGATTCTGCTAAACTCTCCCTTCAATGTGCTCTCCAAAGCGTAAGACTGACTAGGGCACACTGGACCTCTGGAACAACCAAGAGTAACTTTGGACTAGCTCTGATCTATATTTGGCTGTGGAAAGGTTTGTTGTAGTTCAGACACAATGTTTAAGTCAATATATGTCAAAGCTGTGAGACTGCTGTTAGAAGCACAAAAGTTGTCATAGACCTTCATGTCCGGATTGATTTGAGATCTGGGACTATTTTAGATGATTCAGAGTGTCGTAAGGACATCAGTCTTGGAGTTCCTTTGTTGCTGAGAGTTTATATAATTTTATTCTTAGTGGACTCTGTACAGTCTCTGCAATATTTCGTTTACACCTGGTTTGACTCAAATGACTGTCACATTAACTGGAAAAGCAATGTAAGAAATCAATAACTGCTACAACTCTTTATCACCACCACAGACATTTAATGTTTGCTCTCAGAACTTTCTTTCTGTGTGTGGTTTTATGCATCAGTTGATATGGATTTTACTTTAAATCTTGTAGCGTAAACCACAGGGTCTTCAGCTGAAATACAAATTTAAGGAATAATTACAGCCTACAAATGAATTTTATGACATTGTGATGTTCCAGTCCCATATTTATGTGAGTGCATTCTTTGCTATTGATATTTAACATCTACATTCATCATCTAAGCTGTTTACTTCTATGATGACACACTTCTGTCACCTGCAGCCTCTAGTTCTCTTTTTCTGCATCCGAGTTGGCCTTAACTGTCTGCATGTCTCTGCACTTTTTTCTGTTAGTACTGTTCTGATAGTACTAAGGGTTGTGGGCAATAACGCACAATTTCTCTTGGCTGCTACAGCTGTTGCATCAACTTGAGAAGGAAACTCCTTCCAGGTGTGCCATGCTGGGTGATCAGTTCTGCACTGGCAGTGTGACCAACAACACGACACTGCTAGAGCAGTTGTAGAAGCATGCAGTGTTCATCCTCTGTAAATATCGGTACTCTTTGGAGAGTCAGTGATATGTGAGCATGTTGCTTAGGTTTAGCAGACTAGAAATTCTCATATTTGCCAAATGAAGTGGAAAACTTTTAAGTTTTCGAAGCTAATAAATGCTGCAATGCTCCAAATCCTTGCATACACACCAGAAGTCTGTGTGCCAGTATGACTAAGCTCCTCTTTTGTTCTGTTTGAAAATGTCCTTGTCTTTCTCCCTTACTGTAGATATTTTTTCCAAAGTGCTTTCACTGGCTCTTAGATGATTGTTATAATTTCTGGTGATTAGAAGTTCCTAGGTGCAAAATGTAATTATTAAAAAAAGAGCTTACTACCAGTAGTAACTTGGTATATTATGAATATCCTTCACATACTTTCAAGATCTCTGCTCTGAGTATAGTGTGTCCTGGAAGTGTCTCTGAAAGCATCTACTGTATGAACAGCACACACAATATCAAGTCTTAACACATTTCAAACTGTTCACTGATGTAGAGGATAATCTTGTTTGATGCATAGTTTCTGAAAGTCATATTGATGTCTGACCATAAAGTATTGATATCCATCAAGAACTTCAATAAGAACATCAGAAAGATCACATCATGAAGCAAGGTTCACTTTATTTCCAAGGTATTTTATCAGGTTGGTTATCTTGCCTGATGATAGCTTGTTATTTTTAGAGAGAGATTGAGGATAACATTGGTTTTCATGATGAAAGAAGTCTTATAAGTCACCTTCTTTGTTCTGATAGGCATTGAATAATTATGGGAATAAAAGAAAACAATTTTTAGAAGGGTTTCTTGCTGGCTGTTTTGTGATGCAGTCTTGAAGAAATTATATATGAAGAAATATTTCTGTATATGAGCTCAGATAATGTTTATCTTCACAATTTTTTTTGTCACAAAATCATTACATAGCATGAGGTCAGCAGATCTGATGATCTTTAGGTTTTCTGAAAACATACCAGGATCAGTCATTAGGAATTGCTGAAGAACCCACAGAGTATTTTTTAAACATGGTCTCTTATTTTCCTATCACATAATTAGCACATATACATATTCACAGAACAACCTCTGAACCATTGCAGTGTGTGACCTGAAGCAGGTGCTAACCAGATATAATTTTCTCATCCCAATCCCATTCTTCCAAAACTATGTCTCCATTGAGTCACTTTCATAATGTGAATCTCTTACAAAGAAGGCTTATTAGCTACAGTAAATCACATCAGGTTTCTGTCTCCTTTCACAGCACACTTCCACACCCTCTTCCCTGCTGTCTGATTATCCTCTGCTTCCTAAGCATCATCATAATCCTTTGATCGAGCAGCTGTGGGCCATGTGTATAGAGCTATAAAAATTGTTGCAGATATAATAGTAGAATCCTATTATATGCTTATTATTTTAATTTTAGAAGGAATGGGGGTAACATTCATTACAACAAAAGTCTGAACCATAATTAAGAGATTCCTTTTTACATATTTTCTTAATATTTTTTTCACTTCATTTTTACTGGTATTAATTCATAGTAATCTTATGGATGTGGAATGCATGCAGAAAAATTTGAGGACATATTTCATTCTGTATAAGTTTGTTCCTTTACAAGTTTTCCTAAATGTACTTACTTCTACAGATGACAGCCTCTGTTATTCATGTCAAAACTTATTCTTGCTATTTCAAAATTCAATCCCCTTTTGTTACAGGATAGTGGTATTTTTTACTAAGCTTGTCTCTTTCTCATGGTGACATTTTGTTTAAATAAGAAAATCTGTGTAAAGTGGCTTTGTGCCTATGGGTGAATTTATTTGAAGTGTAAAATGTCAAACTGGCAACAGCAATAATCCTGTAAATTAGGTATGTCAAATAATGTACATGTAGACTTGTGATTCATCTAAGAGTGGAAGAATTTCTATTTCAAGAAACCTGAGTCATGAGTTCCCATTTCTTAATTGGTACTTTTGACAAAAGTGAGGAATGTATCAATATAAAAAATTTATAACTCAGAAAATATTGAGTCTAGGGTAAAACTAACACCATCTTCCAGTTCAGCAATTCTCAGAATGTGAAAAGATGTCTCTATACATAGAACAGTGTTCATCATCAGAAAGTAATTTTCTAATTGGCAAACTGTGGAGATGCTATTAAGCAATGTCCAGGAGGCTGCATAGAGTGGAGCACAAATGGGTTGTGCTGTGACAGGGACTGTACGAGCCAGTCGAGAACAGTCACAGCCTCTGAGACGATCTCATCACACACCATCACCTCTGAGACCAGGTGCATTCTCACTATTAAAATTGAAAATGCCTGGGAAGACCATAGAGCCAGAAGCAAAACTGTGTGGAACACAGATGGAGAGAACACACATCGCCACATGGCTGCTATAGCAGGAAAATCACCATGTCACCAAAGCTGGTCCCTTCTCCCTGACCTTTCCTGACCCCTTTGCTGGGTAATAGAAAGGGTAGTGCTGCCCCTAGGGTTCTCCAAGTTCACTGCTCAGGTAGGCACTTTCTGCTCTTTTTTGATGAATATGAGACAGAATATAAAATATTAATTTGAACTATTTAAGTTTGTTTTGATGGAACTAAGTCCCAGAGTGCTCACTTAAGCAGTTTCCCAGAAAATCTGAAGGGCAATAAGAGTATTAGTAAATACTGAGGAGAATGATTTTTTCTAATTCTACAACATCAACTAGAACATTTCAAAATTAGAGATTTTCTCTATGAAAGGAGAAGTAATATCTAAGTAATTAATTTAATTGCAGCTATTTGCTCTAAGTACAGTGCCAACAATTTTCCTTCTTCAGAGAAGATTTAGCATTTTCCTGCAATGCTAAAATGGACTGGGGCACAATTCAGTTCCTATTGAAGCTTTGCCACATTTTACTCTTTATTTGGTAGAGTCTCCTCGTTGCTGTAACAGTGTTAACATGCATTTTTACACCTACCATGCCCTCTACTTTTTGCATATGTAGTATCCAGAATGTGTTACTGTATTATTGTAATATACAGGTACTATTACATTGTGCTATGCAACATATTTTGCAGTGCTTTACCTGCCACTTTCTGCACTGAAGTGGGATGTTCAGCAGTAATTATTCTCTCTTACAGAGAAAGAAGTAGATTTGTTGGATTTATAGGTCACAATTAAATTAAAAATGCTACCATTCAAAAATAAAGAACAAAAAAGGCAAATAGTTTCAATTGTTTCATATTATATGTATACCATGTTAATGCTGTAGTATACACAGCAAATAGGAGTTTTCTCCTTACAACTTCTTGTTCTTCCTGAGGAATAGCACTGCTCTCAGGCAACCCCAAAGCAGTTATTGCACAGTGCTTCTCTGTGAACTTTCTCACAGGCTCCTGGCATTGTTTTCATTCTCCATTTGAGGAGGTAGGCTAATCATAGTAGGTGTATATACTTAAATTAATTAGGCATTAACTACACTCAGCCACACTGGTACCACCTGGTAACATCACATGGTAATGTCACTTCATAAAGATTAAAAGAAGCTACAGAGGAATATTTTATCCTGAACTGAAGAATGGCCATGCAATAGCCTCAAAATAGCTTAGTCATCCTTTAGAGGATGGGACAGAGAGAATCAACCTGGAAAACATCAGCACTAAAAATCTGTAACTGAACTTAATTAATCAATTGAGTGCCAGAGTTACAACTACTTTGTACTTCAAACATGCTAAAAGAAGATTTCTGGAAAGGAGACCTGAAAAACTATTGTAGCATCCCCAGCCACCAGCACCAAAACAGGGACATGTAGACACCAAAAGCATCCATCAAAGGAATCTACATATAGGCACTACACCTTGCTACTTGTTGGGCACAATGAAAATATTTTTCCAGAACCTTGATGTCTGCGAACCTCCCAAGGTAAAGGAAGCTGTCCAAATGTGTGTTTTTCCTCTTATCTTGTAATGAATTAATCACTTTGCACTTTGCTTGTTTCTGTTTATTTTCAGTGTCTGTGTAAGTTTTCCATGCTGTGTTAAAAATGAAATATTGTCAACAACAGAACTCGAGACTAAGTGTATCTTTAAGTGACCCTGGTTGCCTATCCTCTTTCTTATGTGTTAAGAAGTTGAAGCATTATTCAGAGTTGGCTATTAGCCATACTGCATTCATATACAACTCTGAATTTATTTTTCAGACATTCCTCAGTGTTAAATGGTATAAAGTACATCACATTGTTTGTGAAGAAATCTCACCTTTATGATCCCTTTCATTTCTGCCTAATTGTCTAAAGTAAGAATAGCTTGCTGTGCCTGAGGGGGAAATTTTCCATTACTGCTGAAAAGATAAATGGTAGAAAGCAAAATGAACTTGGCTCATTACAACCTCCTGAAAAAAAGGCAAATTGGTCTTCAGAAATGATATAATAGAGCTGACACTTTTAATAGTCTGGAGTTCAAATGTGGCATTTTATATATTTTTTCCATAAAGTATAATACAAACAATTACAGATGCTGGCAATAATGAATGGTGCTTAGTTTCTTTTACAAGCTTTATTCTGTAAGTTCCAGGGGGAGGAAAATGGTTTTACCAATAACCATTTTAATGAGGAGAGAAAGGTTACTTTTAAAGAAACATAACATACATTTCAGTGTGTTTCTAGTCTTATTCTCTATAATAATTGCTCTAATACATTTTGATCTACTATGAAAGTGCATAAAATACTTAGAATGGTGAAAGCCAGACAGATTATTTAATATTTTAAATACCTGGTGAGCTCTGCAAGACGGGTCTGAAAAAAGATTTCTCTCTTAGTACAGACATGGTTCATACTAATGGTCAGGTTTTTTACTTGGGATTCCTTCAGATCAGTTACTTCTAAATATATTTTCATTGTGTTGTATATCATTAGTGCTTAACAGGTAAACATTGATTGGCTGGATTACTGCCTAATGTCACACATTTACATCTGACAGTGGAAGGGTTTGAGTATCCATACAGCAGAAATATGGATCATTTAATTGAGGTAATGGATGTGGTTAATCTCAAATATCCATACAGAAAAAAAAAAGAAAGCTTATCAATTACATGTATCACATAAGTTTACTTTGGTATATTGTCCAGACCAATGGAAAGGAGCTTGCAAATATATTGAATATATATATATTTTAAAAGACATGTATATTGCTGTCAATCCATGCACCGGATCAGGAATACCCCTAACTATTTAGATAAAATATCTTGACTTCAGTAAGATTTAAAGTCTGGGTTAGGCAGGTTTTTAAAGCAATGCTGAACAGAGAACTTGACTTGAGGCCGTAAGATTAAGATGATTTTTGTGACAGTTTAATTCCATTTGCTCACAGGTCTGCATCTGACAGTCATTTTTTATCAACTTCACTTTCCAAAAACAAAGAAAAACATCTGGAAAGTGCTGTTTGCACACGATGCTCATGCATACAGCAAAATGTTTTGTTTTTTCAATGGAGATCACGTTTACAGATCAACATTTGCCATGAACATTTTGATTGTACTGATTAGCACATGTTCTGCGAAATGCCTGCATTTGTATGTAGCCTGAGGAGAGCTTAATACATTGCAGGTAGTACCTAGGCAGAATGCAGTAGAATGAAAACAATAATAATAATTCACAGATATTCAATTATTGCCTAACACAGCATTACACACATTTTTATGGATACTTATAACTGCAACAACACAAGCTCATTAGCAATGGAAGAAGTATTTTAAATTATTTTATCAAAATGATTAATGCTACTTTTCCAATCTTATTGAGGTCAAATGTGTGCATGCATTTATGTGAATAAAAAAAATAGATGAGTTCTGTACAAATGAACTTGTGTATGTCACCTTGCTTATTCAATTCTCCCTCTTCCCTACAAGCAACCTCAGTACTGTAGGAGGAATGAGGTCATGCCCACTGAGTCTTAAAAACACAATTCGCAATTCTTCTATGTACATATCTCTAATTGGAAGAGGAAGGAGGTCCTTAGGACTGTGGGGTCTATTTCTGCTTTCATGTCGTGCCAGGTCACCAAGCACAGCAACCCTGGAGGTGCCCAGTGGCTCCAAAGATGCCAGGTGCTCTTTTTTTTTTCTCTTTTCCAAACTTCTAGTCTTTGACCTCAATCTTCTTTCTTTTCCACCTTCCTCCCTTCCTTCTTTTCCACCTTACTTCTTTCCTTCCTTTCCTTTCCACTTTCGTTTTCACTTTCGTTTCCACTATCCTTTCCTTTTGTTTCTCCTTT
>WBMZ01001365.1:0-10801 GCA_013400975.1 Atrichornis clamosus
CCTGTAGCCCTGCCACTACCAAATACCAGGCCATGTAAATCCACTACACTCACCCAGCTGATCAAGGGAAGCCAGCTGATGTAATCTTTTTGGATTTCAGTAAAGTTTTTGACACTGTCTCTCCCAGTATCCTTCTGAACAAAATGTCCACCTCACAGCTGCATAAACACATCATGTAATGGGTGAATACATCATGAACTGGCTCACAAGTTGGGCACAAAGGGTTGTAGTGGATGGGGTGACATCAGACTAGGGACCTGTCACTAGTGGGGTTCTCCAGGGCTCCATCCTTGGCCCTGTGCTCTTCAACATCTTCATAAATGACTTGGATGCAGGACTGAAAGAGATACTGAACAAGATTGCAAATGATACAAAATTGAGAGGAGCTGTTGACTCCCTCAAAGGCAGAGAGGCCCTGCAGAGAGACCTGGACAAATGAGAGGGCTGGGCAATCACCAACGATACAAAGTTCAACAAGGGAAGAATTGGACTCTGAACCTCAGATGGGCCAACCTTGAATGTTCACACAGACTAGGGAATGGGATGCTGGAAAACAGCACTGTGGGAAGGGACCAGGGTGATCTGTTTGATGGTAAGTTGAATATTAGTCAGCAATGAATCAATATGGCAGCCAGGAGGGACACCCGTGTCCTGGGGGGCATCAGGCACGGCATCACCAGCCAGGCAAGGGAGGAGATTTTCCTGCTCTGCTCTGCACTGGGGCGGCTTCACCTCAGGTCCTGGGGGCAATTTGGGGCACTACATTGTAACAAAGACATAAAGCTATTAGAGAGTGTCCAAAAGAGGGCCATGAAGATGATGAAGGGCCTTGAGGGGAAGTGATCTGAGCTGCAGCTGAGGTCATTTGGTCTATTCAGCCTGGAGAAGAGACTGAGGGGAGACCTCATTGCAGTCTGCAACTTCCTCATGAGGGGAAGAGGAGGGACAGGCACTGATCTCTTCTTGGTGTTGTCCCATGACAGGACCCAAGGGAAAGGCCTGAAGCTCTGTCAGGGGAGGTTTAGGTTGGACATTAGCAAAAGGTTCTTCCCCCAGAGGGTGGCTGGGCACTGTAACAGGCTCTCCAAGGAAGTGGTCACAAGCACCAAGCCTGACAGAATTGAAGAAGCCTTTGGACAAAGCTATCAGACACATGGTGTGACTCTTGAGGATGTCTGTGCAGGGCCAGGAGTTGTACTTTCATGATCCTTGTGGGTCCCTTCCAACNATGATCCTTGTGGGTCCCTTCCAACTCAGAATATTCTGTAATTCTGTGATATGTTTTAATGTATAGCATGAGATAAGTAATGCCACTATTTTTGAGGGTTACTTAGGACGTGTTGGTAACAATTGTCAATTCAAATTATGTGCTTTCTCTCTATACAACACATATATTACCCAAGATTAAAATATCTAGCATGACCAAAATTAAAATTCCTGTTACCAGCACAATATAGTTCTTCCATTTTGAACTACTCCTGGAAATCTGTGAGTTCTGTAAACCCTGGGATGAAGGTACTTTAAAGCCTTTGAGAATAGATTTAGTGTAGAAAGTAGTTGAAGAAAGGAGGCAAGTAAACCATGAGAGCCTCAGGACTCCAGAAAGGAAGATCCATTGGCACCTGCTCCAAGAAAGCTAAAACAATTGTAAATCTGTTGTTAAGAATTGCAATGATTTGGGGCAGTCCAATCCTAAGACTACTAGGGCAAGTGTTATGATCCGATTATTAAAGGTTCTTAGAAATACCTCTGCCTGAATTAAGGTGCAAACGAGACCATATGCCAGTCAATAGTATGGGTTTTATTTGACAGTAAATATGGGAGAGAGCGAGAGAGAAAAGGAGAGAAAGAGAGAAATAAGAAGATAGGTGGGGGGACAGAGAGTAATAGAGACAGAATAAAAGAAATATCACCACTCCGTGGGTCCCACTGGCATCCTGATGATCTTCTCCAGCTGGTCTTCCTGGTGGTGAAGTTCCCCTGAAAAGCACAGAATCTGATGGGTTAACGTACACTCAGGCCAGGAGGCAATGTCTGGGCATGTCCCCCAGGGCGGGGGGGGCAGTCCCTTGCAGCAGACTCACATGAAATCCTCTGGTGCCAGGCCGCTTGGGAGTGCTTTGGAGGGTCTTTGATGGATTATGTCACCCCCTCAGCTGCCTCTCACGTGAATCTCCCCTGGATGTGTCTGGTGGGGTTGGGGGTTCCACAGTTGGGCCACTTTGTGTAAAGGAGGGTGGGTGCTCACTGCCTCTGACCAGAGGTCACACCTGCAACCTCCTTCCCCTATTCCCCGTTTTGAGGGAGGGAGTTTGTGTAAACCTGGCTTCTGTGGGCTGTGGTCTTCCCCACCCCAAATCCAGCCAGGAAAGAATCTCTGCTGTCTTGGCTTTCTTGTGGATGCATTCCTTTCCCTCAGCCTTGTTTGTTTCTCCCTAGGCTGAGATGATTGAACAATAGTATCTTATCTTAGTGGCTTAACTTACAGTCCAAAGTTCTAGTCAGGTATCTTTAAGGGGGCTTCTGTGGTTATAACTTCTTTATACATTTTTTTTTATAATGAACAAAACTTTGTATCAATGTTTGAGGCATGAACTATTTCAGTCTCTGACAGCACGTGTCACCCCATGGTGTCTGTGAAGACCGAACAGGTGGGAATGGTAAGCAGCACTGGCTAAGATCTTGCAGGAGTGAATAGCAAGTGGAGCAAATATTGCAGCAAAAGGACAGAGGAATAAGGGGAATGAACCTAACAGGCAGTGCTTAATTTGTAACCCATGTCCATTAAGCTAAAACTATTGCGAAGTCACTTAATACAGTGAGGAATCTTTCTTAAAAAGTATTTTTGGTACAAGCATTTTCAACTTTCCCTAAATTATTCTCTTTCCTATCCTGCCATAGGGTTCCCCCCATCTTCAAACCTTTAAAATTATTTGTATGTAAGCAGCTTTTGCTTCTCAAAAGAAGTCAAGGAGCTTACTCAACTCAATTTCCTGGGAATGGGCTCAAGTTTTTCATGAATGAATTTGCCTCTTCTGAAACACTAGACATTTTATGGTACTACACCATTTTATTCCACCACTCCCAGTTTTAGTCCCCATTCAGAGACTAGATAAAATCTTTCTGAGATTGAAATCTTAAATGCTCCGTATTTAATTCTTAATCTTTGTAGAAAGTTTATTTTTTCCATTTAGCCTCCTTGGAATGATTTTGTGCAGAATTCTGTCATAGTAGTATCCAAGAGAAACCTAGCTCAATGTAATATGTTCAAATGACCTTTGAAGACATGCCACATAGAGGTCTTGGACTTTGTTCCTCAGTAGATTGTCCTTTCGTATTAAATCCACATTAGGGAAATATGCTATTAGGGATTGAAAAAAAGAACAAGACAGAACGATTGAGATTATGGCTGGCTAAAATCTAATATAATGTTTCTGAGAAGTAGAAAAACCTTATTTCATGTGATATATATTTTCCAGTTTCCTTTTTGTGAAATTACCGTATACATAGCTTATGGAGTGAATATCTTGATACAGAGGGCCCCTGGAAGATCTTCTATTCCCAGTGTATTTCTAATGAAGTTGTGGAGATATGAGATATAAGTAAATTTGTGTTCTACTTCCTTCAAAGTGATTGGTTCATTGCATTAGCTTCAAAATATATTATTTAGCTTCAAAATACATTGTTATAGCCTTTTATTTAGCTATGCACTTCATCTACTCCATCTTCCATTCCTGTTCCAAATAGGTCTTACTTAGGACCCCTCACGGTCCCTAGCTGTCCCTAGCTTCTCCTAAAGTCCTCACAGACAGGCAATGTTTGCTTCTGTCCCTACTCAGGAGGCACTGATAATCCTGATCACTTGAACATGTTGAATGAGAGTGAGATCTGTATCATCACACAGTTCTTCGTATGCTGTCCTTCCACCTTGGATCTGTTATTTGCATACTTTGCAATCCAATTTAAAAAGGCAGCATCAGTCACTCTTTTCAAGCTGCTCCATTTGACATGACTGTGGCTTCTTCTTCCCTTTCTTATGTACCACAATTTCATTTCACTACTGTATAAGAATTTTGTATCTTTCAATTTTGCTGGTTTCCCCTTAACCCCTGAGCTAACAAGCCCTTTACCAACAGTCCCAGTGCTGTGATTTTATTTTCCTTGTCATGCTTGTGTCTGTCCTACAGATTTGCTCACACCCATTCCTCACAGCTTTGCAATTTCCTCAGCTGCATGAGCCAGGACTCTGACTGTAACAGATTCATACAGAGCTGAGCCACAGACCCCTGAGCACCAGGAGGTCAGAGAGATGGTGAAGGATTCTGGCTGGGTTGACTGTGGCAGAGAAGAAGGGCTTGAAGGACGGCAGCTGCTGTAGCCTCACATTTTGACTCTTCCCCTCGTCTCTCCAAGCATCTGCTTCTTAGTAATTATTTTCTTCTCTCAGGATTTCCGATACAGTTGAGTTCCTTGAAGTTTGTTCCTTTGTTTCCTCAGCCCTCTTGCTCCTACTCAGCTCTGCTAACTTCCCGTATAGAGTCCTTTGCTGCTTCAGTGAATTACTTTGTGCTCAAACCCAGCATAGCCTTTCAAACAGTTAAAAAGAGAGGAAAACGGAGATGAAAATATGACCTGTCGACACACAGAAGATAATCATGACTGAATTCATTAAAGAAATGGGAAAAGAGGATGAGCAAGAATAAAGGAGAACAAAGACAGTTCGTGAGATATTTATGAGCCCAAATAGCTACAAAAAAATCAAAACCTCACTGTTGAGGTCACTCCACCAGCCGGTGAACCAGGGAAAGTGGCTGAGACCGGCTGGTGGAAAAACTCAGGCATTTGAAAAATATATCGATTTAAAGGAAAGGCCTCTCCCACAAGTCCTTGCGGTTGGAATGTAACCTTACCCCCAGCCCCTCAGATAAGATTAAAACTACCTCTCCCAGCAGCCTGTGTGGCTGCTTCCTGCCCCGGTCCTCTGCCCTGCCCCTTCCCTCTGCTCACTGGCTCCCTTCCCCGGCTCCGCCTTTGTACCGCCCCTGTGCCCTCAGACCCCTCTATAAAAGCAGGGTCCCCACGTGCCTCGTTCTCTTCGCCCGTCCATGCCTTTCATGAATAAACCATCTCTCCGTGGAACTCGGTGAGCGGAGGGCCCTCCTGACTCTTTGTCTCTGGTAATTTGAGCTATCCACCATAGGGTGTGGGGTGAGTGCCACCAGCGCCTACCAGCAGCGCAGGGCAGAAAGAGGGGCGTGCTAGCAGGCGAAACTGCACCCGATCTGTCCCTCTCGAGACAGGTTGGGGTACACAGCAGCTACCTCCGACTGCCCCATTGAGCTCCCGCAATCTAAACCCCTATGGGCTTAGCTACCTCACCAAAAACCAGCATAGTAGTAAGTAGAATGATGTGTTCTAAAATGCAGTTGACAGCAAGAAATAGAAGGATTTCATTCACTGAAAGATTTAAATGAGCCATTCAAATTAAGAAGGAGGAAGAGGGTGGATTAGAACAATTAATTTTTAAGGAACAGCCAGGGAATATGATGCAGTGTTTAGAAATTCAATTCTTTTTTTCCTTTGCTTTTATTGATTCTTTACACTTCTGATTCCACTTGAGACTAAAGGGCAGAGGCATAAAAAGATTTCTCTCTATTAGATTCCTGATTTTGCTAGAACTGAAAAAGTGTTAAAGATTTTTGTGAAGGCTGTTCTAATGAGGCCCACAGCTATACAGTTATACTAAATCTGTTTAGATGCATCCACTTCTGAGAAGTCAGTTGTAGCTTGTGTGACTGCCTCTTCACTTCTAGTATACAAAAGTGAATTCTCTCTGCTGCCTTTTCCCCATTTTTCCCAAGATCACATGAAAGTCTTAAGGCCAAGGAGAATTCTCTCTCTTTATCAACATAATTCTGGAATCAAAGTGATGACTGAAAGGAGCTGAAAACTTTCTCTATGCCTTCCTTTCAATATATACACTGCACTAAGCACTTTTCACTCAAGTTAATCCCAAAATAAAATATGATCTAGATGGGTAGTATAATGTTGTAATACTGTGTTTCTTATCAGACTCCTTCATGACTCTCCAAACCCCTTTATAATAGTGTAAAGTAATAAACAGCAGCTGTTTATTCTGGCATGAAAACACTGGAATATATCATACATTATCTATGACCATTAAGTAGAATACATGCATGTGATACATGGCACTTGTCTGCATGCTCCAACCTTGTATCACAATCAGTGCTTGTTCACTGCTTTGAAAATGCTTCAAAACATTTTGTCAGGCAGGGAGGCTTAGAGGTCTAAAGTCTTGAATGGGGATGAAAATCCCACTGGAGGTGCCTGGATGCTGCAGCCCAGTAACTGGAATCTTTGTTTATCCAAGGAACTCTAAGATGTATTTCTCTAAAGATTGTATTTCATCAGTTTTTTCATTGTTTCAGATCAGGGAGATGACTCATATCTAAGCCATGCTGAATTGTGTTCTTTCAAATGCTTAAATACAGACTGGAAGGAAAGGACCCTTGAATTTCCTCCACAGAGGCTGACAGAAAAACAACAATTCTATTATTTGAAAAAGTTTAGTGGTTTTATTCTAGAAGAAGCCATTGAGGGAAAAAGGGTCAATGAGAAGTTCCAGGGGTACTAGAAGCAGGGAATTTACCTGAAAATCTAGAAACTCACAACCATCCCTGATTCTAATCAGACAGTGCTCTTTCTTTGTTTCAAGTTGAAATTCCACACTAAACACAAATGACAGAGCTATAAGCTTTAGTCTTTTAGACTAAAAAATTTTCTTTCTAAAATACAATTCTATAAGATGTTATTTTCTTCAAGTGCCTAACGTATTACTATTCCATTTTGTTATCTGTTAAATCAGAGTTCAAGTGGTAGAGACTGATATCTCTTAGTAATTTTACTGTTGTGAACTTGCAGTCTTGTTCCACTATAGACTTTGTGGTTTTTTTTCCTGTATTGTTAATGTTATAATGCATCATAAAAATTCTATTGTACCTTAAATTTGTCAGGTACCCTAAATAGTCTTATTTAGCATCTGTCTGTATATCTCCTGAGAGTTGCACAGCAGGTGATCCAAGAAAAAAATTTAGATTTTTTTTCATGCACAGTGTGTTTCTGTGACCATACCTTGCAAGGTTAAACATGACTTAGAATCTGAAACAGAACCCTAGTTATGTTCAGGTTTGTTGAAATACTGGCATAAACTTAAGCTGTATCAGGACTTTTTCCCAGTTTTCCACTGTGAATACTTCAAAACAATAATTGAAAATGAAGTTCTTATTAGTATTATGCAATGTTTGCTTAAAAATTCACCGTTCTTGATAAAAATTTCCATCAAGCTCACTACTTTACTTACAGAAAGCAAACATGAACACAAAGAAAAGAATCACACTTTTTAAGTCATTCTAACCAAAAAAATGTAACATGTTTTCTCTAATACCTCCAACCCTAAATTATGCTTGAGTTTGTTAGTTTTTCTACAGAGTTCAATGTTTGGATCCAGCGAAGTATAAGGAGTTTTCCTCCAAATAAATTCTAGTTTTAATTAATTAACATTGAATAAAATAATTTCACTTTAAAAATGCTAGTTAATTGTGAACTATCCAATTATGATTATTCTTCCTTCAGTTACTTATACAGACACACATTTAGTTCTAAAAACCTTAAAATTCAAATATCTGTTTTAGTTCTCTATTGTTTTTTCAATTAATGATGGGAAAAGAAGAATGAACAGAAGGAGCGAGGACTGCTTTCTGCACAAAGTTCCAGGTCACTCCTCAGCAGAACTGCCCAAGTACCTTGGATCAAAGTCCTCATCCTGCCTTAGGGATGAGGCATCCTGATGGCTCACAAGCCCAGAAAGTGCAGCAGTAGTTTTGCTTTAACACAGTGTTCTAGGCAAAGGTACAGTGTGATCAGACAGTCACAAGTGTGTATTTGACTGTGACTGGTTCACTCCTCACTTATCACCAGAAGATCTCGCTGTCAATGACATTATGTGCCATATAACACCTTTGAAAACAGTTGGATTGCCGAAATACCTCATTTCTCACTATTCCCTTTTACTAAACATAAACCTAATTGATAAAGCTACAAAAGGAAAATCCATTAGGGAGTGGGTAGAGCAGCATCTCTGAGGGGTGCTGAGGGACAGAAAAAGGGGAAAAAACAGGCGGCCATGAATGGATGAACTAATCAAAAGAAAACTGCAATAGAATGGACAGGGAGGAGGAGGACCAAAAAATGCGCACTTATGACAGTGAGTCTCTCAAGCTTCTCCCACTTCCCAGAATCAGAAGAGATGAGTTAAACCAAATGAAAGGAAATACTAAAGGTGTGGGTAGAAGTCGGAAGTCTAGGAAATATATTCTGGAATGTTTACATTATCAAGAAGGTACAACCATGTGAAGAACACAGAAAGCATTTGAAGCTTTTCTATCAATACTAAGCACTTTCTGGAGGTTTATTGTCCCCAGTGTCAATTTACTGGTATATTTATGTTTGTTTTGGTCATAAAAACTAGCAAGAACAATCTTTGTGAGGAAGTGGAAACTGCTCAACATATTCAACATATTTAATACAATAATTTGAGTTAATAGCATGCTTTAAAAATACATCTTCCTAGGTGAGAATTTCCTTGCATGGTTATGGCTCAATTGTTTTCCTGCTTTGAGATGAAAAATAAGAAAGACCTATGATGAATTAGACTTCTAAATTATTCTGGGATCAGTGTAGTTGGCAGAGACCTGGCTCCTTTGCCAATCTCAGTGTGCTTAGCCTAAACTCTGTATCAATGAAACCTAGATGAAAACTTTGGGAAAGAGCTCTTGTAATAATCAAATACACGCAGAACTGAGGACTCTGAATTTATAGCAGAGTCTGAGAAACTCACTGCTTAAATGTAAGGAAAAAGCCTGAAACACGGAGTTGTGAGGGTAGAAACAGAGTTTCTGCCTTCTCTTTAGATAATCAGTACTTTTCAAAAGCAAGTTATTACTTCTATTAAACTATTTGCTGAGCTAATGCCTATACAAGTTGGGGAAGAAGAGGGTATTTAGCAATATGGTTATTCTCCAAAGTGTCCTTTTTGTATCAGTAGAAGAAATACTTTTCAGAAGATGGTTCTGATCCAGAGTCTACATCAGATATAGTGGGGTGGGCTAAAATCAGCCTTTGGGATCATTGCCCTTCCATTGACCATAATTTATCATTAAGGGATATTAGATTATGTGCATGGCCACCATTGTACCTTTCAAGGGACACATCTATTGAAGTTTAATAATCTTTCAGGAAAGCATTTCCACAGAAAAGGTCAGAAAAAACTATTTCGGAGGTACAAGTGAGTGTTTTGCAACAGGCACTGCGAACTCTATGGGGCAAGAAAACTAGATATTACATGACACATTAAAAAAAGATTTAAAGCCATTCTGGCTCTAGCCTCTTTATACATCTTCCATACTTACTGATTCAAATCACTTAAAGTCAACCATCCCAACATTTTAGCTAAAGCTAAAAGTTTGTCTTTCTTCAAAGAACATACAAAATGATAATCAATTGTTACATTTTAAATAGTGCTGAAATATAGGGCAGACTAAATGATTTAGAAAGAAGAAAAAAAGAGATTAAACTGAACTTCATTGCTTTCATACTAAAATATCTCACTTTTGTCCACTAGTGCAGCGAGTTATAATGACCCAAATTGTCCAAAACTGGCAGTAAAAGAGTGTAGGTTTAGACGCACATCTGCACACTGATCTACCTTCTTGTTGTTCCAGAGAATGTAATTTATTAAGGCATGCTATGGCATTGGTGCATGTTTCAGCTTGAGATGGCTTAAGCTCTGTGATCAAGACAACATGCACCCTTCAGGCTACAGATTATCATTTTTTAAAGAACTTAATTTAAACATATACATTAGGAACTGTACATTTCAGAAAGTATATAGTACCTGAAATAGTCCTCATCCTAGAAGTTGTTAATCATGTGAACTGCAGCCCACTTGCACAGCTGTGTACCAATAATGTTGATAATTTACAGACCAAAGCACATTTTACATAGAACAAATAAATGCATAGGTTTAGTATGCAATGAGCAAAATCCTTATTCCACTTAATAAAGTAATAAAACCAAAATTAGAAAAAAAATTCTTTCCAACCAAATACCCATTTATAAAGATTAAGTGCTGTAAAACTTGATTTTGAACATTTTTTAATTGAATCGCCACTGTGGCTTAACAGAGTGACAGACCATAAATCTACTATTGAGAAAATGTTGATATAATGAACACTGACATCACAGACTCAATACAATTTTTTTTATTTACAAGAACATGAAATACAACACAAAATATTCTGCCTGAACTACTATAAATAAGAATAAAGATAAAATAGATATAGGCAGGAAGAAAAACAGAGGCATAGTTGAAAAGAGATACCATACACATCATGGATCATGAACCTTTGTCCAAGAGAATTTTGGATAAACTAGAAAAATAGATCAGTGGACATAGGTTATGGTTTTTTTCATTAGGCTGAAGCCTTGAAACAACTTATCCTCATAAGGAAGGAGGAGAGGGGGACAATGTGATTTGGAGGGAAAGTAGGAGAAAAAAGAATTTTTTGCTCATTTCTCAAAAAAACCACATGCAACTTGTGTTCACATTGTCAAAGGAAGTTTACAACCAGTTTCAGATCTGAGGATTTTCTAATTGACCTGAAAACAAAAAGTAAAGCAAAAAACAGGGGAAAAGCAATAGGAAGTGGACAGAGGAAGGGAG